>JAQFZU010001112.1:0-15633 GCA_034696185.1 Henia vesuviana | reverse complement strand
GGTGTAGTGTACCCGGGTGTAGTACACCCAGTGGGTACACCTGGTGGGTACACCCACCCCTCGTTTTGTAGTGACCCACGCGTTAGGTAGGCGATACTTTCGAGATATTTCTGCATTGTCAAGGCCACGGCAATGCCCTGGGCCTCCTGGTGCGATACGCACATGTGTCTATGATCGCGTTCAAAAAGTCTTCCTCTTTGTGCCTTTAGCCCAGTGCACGAGCTACTTAGTCATGTGATAGGAGCACTAGTGTGTTTGAACGACTAGTGCAACGACGAGTACTACGAGATCCAAAAATTGGCTGCCTTTCTAACTGAACAAACACAACTTTGTAGTGATTAACCCGAGATTAAGTTCGGATCACGTTTAGATCAAGTCTGGATTAAGATTGGATCAAGATCCTGGTTGGTGCCCCAACTGCTCAGTCTGAAAAGATAGGGCAGCTGGGCGACCCCATTGGGGTCGACCTTCAATTCACTCCTGCATTCATTGAACGCACTGTGTCACATGCCCCAGAAGTTTTGAACGACCAGTGCTAAGAGTGCATGGCCCAGGGCACTTTTTGAACGCAGCCAATATGTTACCCGCCATAGCCAAAGATGGCAAGTTGGCCAAAGATTTTTCACAAGCATAATCTGCTAGGGCTGAAGCAGGCCTACAATATTTGGCAAGATGGCCAGTTAAAAATGTCATAAGTCAAAGATTTAAAATTTAATCGCCATATTGTTTACGGCGATAAATTTGCATAATGCAGTTGACATTGTACATTTTTACAGGGAGGAGAAAACCAATTTCTCTAAATTTCTGAGAGGCAAGGCATAGTTATCTCTTGTTGGCCTTATCGGTCACCACAGGGAGATGGAATTGATAATTAAACAAACTTCTAGTGAGATTTTATGTCACTTCCATTGATCGATGGTGACTGATGGGGTTAACAAGCCCGCCCACCTCACCCTCCTATTTTCTAGGTACTTGGACGTTCTGACGGGACTGGGCGAGGTCATCTCTTGTTAACCCCATCAGTCAATGGAATTGACATCAAACTTTACTAGAAGTTCGTTTAATTATCAATTTATTCTGAAAATAAATGTAAGCTATTATTTGTATTTTTGTTCTATATTTAGCTTACCTTACATGAAAGAAACCGACTTCAATGTTCCAATGTGTACGAATACGGAATTAGCAATAAAGTCTCAGCAAAAATATATCGAAATTTATCTCGGTAGCAACAATTATTTAAGCTGCAACTGCTTGCCAAGTTGCACTAAAACTATTGTCGGATTCACTATTGGGACTGATCTGCATGATAATAAAGAAGTATCGGTAGTTACGAGTTACCTGTTAAATAATTATTTAGAACAGTTAACCGAAGTAAAGTTTTACAGCAAAGATGCTTATATTTCTGAAATTGGAAGCATTTTAGGAATTGGATTGGGCTTGTCAATTTTGTCTGTATTTAACATTGTAGAGCATTACTGGTCAATAATTTCAAAAGAAATTTAAATTTTCTTAACTTTCCATTTCTCACTTAAGTTTCAATTCTTCTTACTGAAAAAAATTAATTTTTTTTGCTTAACTAATTATAATATGTAAAAATCGAATCCACAGATCTTGCAAAAACTAGTATTTTAAATTCAGTAGAACAGTAGAAACCAACCTAATTATCATGAGCAAGTTAACACATATCACATGACTTCTCGAAGTTCAAAAACGCAAAAAGTAACATAACGAAAAACTTGTCAACCAATCACTGGAGAAATTGTAATTGCGTTAAAAAATGTAGAAATAAGACGTTTTTTATTACTGTACTTAATTACAAAACAATATTTTTATCCTATATTAAAATGAACCGAAAATATCTTTAAACTTTCACATTACACATGAATGTGATACTGAAGTTTCGTTATTACTATCACATTTACATTAGACACTTTGTATTTTCTCGTACGGAAAATAGAATTACGAAATTGATTTTTTTGTACAGGAAATTAATAACATTTCTCGTAATTATGTTCTCGAAAACAGTCAGTTGCCATATGAGAAGTAGCTAGATTTTCATATTTAATTCTCGTAAAAAAAATTAAATTTGACCGAATTTTACGCTTGCGCAGAATATGGCATCATTTAGCTTTATCGCGTCTTGATTTATATTTTTATATCTACGAGAGTTAAACAACGGGGGAAGGGGAGAAATTTTTTTGTATTTCTGATTCTCGTAAAGCATTCTCGTACGAGAAAATGCAAAGTGTCTGTTTAAACTTACTATACAGCCGATCTTTAAATGTATTTGTTGGTATTCCAGTTATACAAGTTTAGAATTTGCGATCTATTTTGAAATTTACATCTGAAGCAATGTGTATTCATTTTTGCAACGGTTTAGTGCGCTCTCAGTGAAAAAGATATAGAGGTATACAAATAGAGACATTTTCCATCTTAATAGGTATGTTTAAAATTAGGTCGAAATTGTTTCTATTTGTATACATTTATACTTTTTTCACTGAGAGTGTGGTTTACCAAGTCTCATTAAAACTATTCTGTAATCAGCTGTAATTACATTAAACATTACATTAAACAGAAGTCAAACGATTTGTGCAACTTATCTTTATCTAAAAAATGAGTATTTTCTATCTGCATTTGACATTACAATGCAGGACTTTAGTTTATTACATTATACCATAACATAAAGCAAGATGGTGTGAGTCTATACTGAAATCAAACACTAGTGCAATTGTCATCAATATTCCTTTTTAAACTACAACCTAATATATTTCCACAGGTTGCAATATTTATTTTAGATGTTTGTAAGATAGCAATTGCAAAAAAAAATCAAACCAAATAACCTACAGGATATAAGAAATTAATGAAACTAAAATTTACAATCAATTCAACAGCATAATTTAAAATGAATATTTGCATGTTTGGCAACTTTTACTCATTTGGTTTAATGTTAAATGCATTTAATTTTTCATAATGTATATAAATCTTTTATTTTTATTTTTTTTAAATTTGGTTTTTAAAATCTGGCTTTATTTTATCAGAAGTAAATAATAATCAACACGAGATATGATACAGAAGTATTGTTATTTATTAATAAAAGCAATAGTAGTGTGTTGCCTAATCACTTCACAGCACTATTTTAAATCGCTTGGTTTTGCCGTTAGATAGCCGCAATCAATCGACCAAGTTCAAACTCGGATTTCTCAAAATCCGAACCCTAGATTTTAACCAAATTTGGCCCACATTTAGTACACCCCCTGGGATATGTTGGATATAAATTTCAAACCCCCGACTCATCTCGTTCAAGTTTGGCAGCCTTTCGAGCATGGCCGCTGAAATCTTAAATGTATTACTATCGCCTATCAATATGGAGTTTTCAATCTCGGATTTCTCAAAATCCAAAATACCGATTTTAATAAAATTGTACACATATTAAGTACAGTCCTTGGGTGTATTCGGTCCAAACTTCAGATCCCCAACTCGTCTCGTTCCAGTTTGGCAGCCTTTCGAGCATGACCGCTAAAATCTTAAATGTATTACCATTGCCTGTGAATGCGGAGTTTTTAATCTCGGATTTTTCAAAATCTAAACTACCGATTTTAATAAAATTTTGATTAATTTGATTAATTTAAAAAATTTGATTAATTTTCAAATTTGTTTTCATCTTCGATAGTTTTCAATTTTTTTTTTGTGTTTCAAATTTTTAAAAAATTTGGTTTCTGCCTTTAATTACACAAATTATATTTCTAAATTAGGCCAGCATAACTACCATAGATGGCTAGTTAATGTTTAAATATGCTGATATGAGTCTTTCGTTTGCTTCTTTTTTTAAGGCATAGTAAAGTTACAACTTTTAATCCATTGAATTTATAATGCAAATATTTCAGTCATTTATTGCGTGTTCTAGGGGGCTGTTTAAATTTCATGCGTTATTCACTAAGATTTTTTAAAAGATATCTGGAAAATTTTGTAATAAATTGGTGTGCAAATTTATCTGAGATAATATCTCACTTACCTATATTTATTTTATCCAATTTTCGATCTTTTTATCACGAGATCGTGCAAAATGATAATAAATAAATTAAATATTTAGTGCAAATAACAAATATTATATAATAATTCATAGAATTTAATCTTATTTTCGTGACTGAACAAAGATGGAAAACTATGTTTTTCACAGCGGCCCAAACTACCTCCGCTTTAAACCCAAACTTAAGAAAGGAAGGAAGAAAGCCTTAATTCGTCATTTTGTAAAACAACATCGAGATGAAATTAATTTAGCCATTTTACCCATAATCGGAATATCGCTAATTACAATGAACAAGGTTCCCTTAGTTATAAAGTTTGTTTATTCACTCGTTCTTTTCTTGAGTATTTTATTACTGCTTTACCAAGTTTATGCAAGGATCAGTTATTATTTCGAATATAATGTGGCTGTCGACGTTGTTCAAATATCGGAAGAATTCGAGCACCCGGCGTTTCTTGGCATTCGTTACGATTCTCTTGCTATGATTGATTTGTGGAATCGGTCGAAATTGATAAAGGAACAGGGACTCGTAAATTGGGACTGTCTAAATCCAATGCTTACCATACTGATCACCAAAAACAAGCAGGCTAATATAACTTTAACTGAAATATGGGATGCAACCAGTGCTACTTCATCATCAACCTTTAAAGTGACTCAGGTAAACATTAATTATAACTTTTACATGGCATACCTTTTCATTATCTATCTTATGCAGAAACAAAATAAGTCAAATTTTATGGTCATGCAGGATGAAATTCAAACCGAACTAGGAATCGCAACACGGTTTTACTTTGGTATAAAATTTTTCTTTTTTTTAAACTTTTTTTTTTTAGATTTAATTTTGAACAAATCTTACAGTAAATCCATGGTCATCTTCGTACGAAGGTAGTTCGCTCGAAATAAAATTCAAAAAAGAAAATGTAGACTTTTGTATAGAACACAGTCATGTGGTATAATAAAATTATTTATTACAACTATAATTAATATTGTAATTATAAACTATTAAAAAAATTAAAACTAATCTAGGTTTTGTCGAAAACATTTACTGGTCGAGATGCAAAAACTTCGGTTCATATGACTCGTGGGATTGAGAAACGAGTATCATTTAATTACATTAAAGTAAATCTATTGATATTCAATTTTGTAAAAAAAAAAAAATTAAAACCTAATGTTTTTTTGTAGTATTCGTTTGTGGACACTCACACATCTCGATGTGTTAGTCTCGAAGAACATATAAATTGTTTTAGGAATTGCTACGAAGAGAAATTGACTCAACTGAATTGCTCGTAATACATTACTTATACTTGACAGCAACAACGAAAACGTTTTGTCTGATAAAAACTATTTACTTTAGATTTCCTTTTGCCAAATCCGAAGTTCATCTTCGATTACCTCCGTGTAAAAATGATGAAAAAATTGGGCAAACGTTTACAAAATTACTTCGCATTTATCACACGACCGATGAATATAACGAGTGTCATTGCATTAAACCTTGCGAAGATTATGCTTTCGAGCCGATTATTGAAACTACCAAATCAAAAAGCATCGACATAGCTACGTTTATATTTTACTTTCGCGGTAAAGAATTAACCGCTTACTTTGAACGATTGACTTACGATGCCATCAATTTGCTTGCTGAAATTGGAGGAGCTTTAGGTCTCACAATGGGACTATCAATTTTATCATTGATACAGTGTTTAATATTTGTTATAAGCATTTGCCAACAACTAAATCGATCAAAGTCTAGAAAATTATATCTTCTAAAGAAAAAAATATTAAGAATTGAAAAGAAATTAAGATATATAAAGAAATCTGATTCATCATTATCATTAAATTATCTAAGATTTGTAATTGTTTGTTCGCTGATTGTTTTGACTATTTTTATGTTATATCATTGTACAGCTCTCTTCATTTACGAACCAACAGCAATGTCCATTGATATAATTCCACTTGCAGTCGTTCAGTTTCCAACCGTAACATTATGCGGTGCAATGAACTCGAAACTGTTCAAACTAAAACTTAAAGCTAATAACAACCGTAAAGAAGGATGCGAAAATATTTCTCATTTGCAACTTATTAACGACAAAACTTCTGCTGATTTGATTTGGGATCTTCTTGAATTTCATGGAAGTGTAGATATTGGCAAGTCAATTGAGGTATAGCGTCAATATAGATAGAAATATAAAATACGCTTTTCTTACATTTGCAAAAAATCGGATTTGAATTTTATTCATATTTTAGCGATACATTGGATTAAGTTTCGACTTCAATTTTACTAAAACGGCAATACCGCTGCTGTTTGGCAATTGTACTCAAATAAAAACAGAAGCGAAACCTTATCAAGGCGCGATAAGTTTTCTTCCATTGGAAATAATGCCATATGAAAAGTTTTCATTTTGCGATGGAAATGTGTATTGGGTAAATGAAAAGTATTAAAATAATTAAATAGTAGATAATTGGAAATCTGTCTTTGACATTATTTTCAGTACATTCTAAATTTTCCCGATGAATCCTTAGATTTAACTTCAGCAATGGATATGCAAGGAGCATCTCGTAGCGATGATCATGTTGCAATAAAAAAAGTAAATTGATAGTGTTTCTTTTTATTATTAACTTTATAAATTAATTTGATAATTTTTTTTAGATTACTCGAGCAAATATAACAAGAAGCAAATGCGTTGAAAAAAATATTCACTTACAATGTGTTAAAGATTGCTTGAAAGAGAAATCTCAACACCAACTAACATGTCGGTAAGTAAATTTCTGCATAAGTTCAGTTATAAGTATTATTTGCATATGTTGAAATGAAATAATTTTAAGTGTGTCAAACAACACTCTTAGAAAATTAAGTATAAAGATAGGTACACGAATAGAAGTAGCCTCGATCCAGTTGAGAATATATTACTACCTATTGAGATTGAAAATGTTGCCATTTGTATACTACACCCAGCACCGTAACTATGTTTTTGGTGCCCGTGGCAAATTCGATTTTTAGCTCGCCATAAGATTAATGATTAAGGGAAACTCCAAAAAAGACGCCCAAATGGCTCTCTGATACGGCGCCCTTGGCAATTGTCGTATTACCAACCTCTCGGTAAAGCTCTCGGTAGAGCTTTACCGAGAGGTTAAAGATGTAGCCAAAAGAAATACATTTCATTCTGATCCAGTGTCAAAGCAATAATTTACTTCTTGAACCAATCGCAACTAGCACAGCCACTTGATAAGTTCGTTGAGGTTAAAAACTGTCGATTGCATGTCCCAATAAGAGTGCATTTGTCGGATATTGTGTTCCACAATTAATAGCAGCGTATGTACTTTATACTGAAATAAAAATATAGTACCTTTTGATTAAATGATGTGTTTTATTACAAAATTAAATCCGGCACTCTTATTGGGACACTCTTTAGACGATTGTACTTGCATATTAAGTTTGTCTTAACATTATGCTATTTAAAAGAGGGGGAGTGGAAAAAAAATTCCCCCCCCCCCATTTCTGACGCAGGTATTTACGTTAACAAAAACTGTGTTAAATATCAGAGAAATAAGCACAAATTATCCATCCTCACTTCATAGGCTACGGAGTTGGTATTAGATCTCCCCGGAAGTAATCTCTGCAAAATCATTGCCGTAAAGGTATATTACATTTAGCTTATGGTCATGAGCCGACTAAAGCGCCCACTACAAAATTAAAATAGATAATTATCTTTTTAGGAATGGCTTCTTTAGAGATTACGACAACAAAGTGTAATATATTGAGCTATTGATTGATCCATCGACCAAGTTCAAACTCGGATTTCTCAAAATCTAAACCATCGATTTTAACCAATTTGGCCCATATTTAGTACACCCTCTGGGCTATGTTGGGTCCAAATTTCAGACTTCCAACTCGTTTCGTTCCAGTTTGGCAGCCTTTCAAGCATGGCCACTGAAACATTAAATGTATTATCATCGCTTATCAATGTGTAGTTTTTAATCTCGGATTTCTCAAAATCCGAACCACCGATTGTAATAAAATTTTACACACACTAAATACACTCCTTGGAGCATATTCGATCCAAATTTCAAACCCCCGTCTGACATTTGGACTGGCATCCGTATGTTGTAAGCATTGTATGTGTCAAACGATTAGAATCTTGTTTCTAGTTGCTGTTTACCAAATTCTGTGAGAACTTGTGATAGTACAGAAACATATCCGATTGCTAAATTTTTATCGTTATTTGTTTCTTGTAACTGTTTTGTGTGTTAAGTGTTTAGAATCCTGATGCTAGTTGCTGTTACTGTAGCCAACTATATTGAGTTTTTTTAGATTTTTCCAATAAGGAGACGAGTCGGGGATCTGAAATTTAGACCGAACACACCCCAAGGTCTGTACTGAGGGTGTGTAAAACTTTATTAAAATCGGTGATTAGATTTTGAAAAATCCGAGATTGAAAACTCCATATTGTGAGACGATGGTAATACATTTAAGGTTTTAGCAGCCATGCTCGAAAGGCTGCTAAACTGGAACGAGACGAGTCGGGGGTCTAAAATTTGGACATGACATGGCCCAAGGGTTGTACTAAATGTGGGCCAAATTTGGTTAAAATCGATGGTTCGAATTTTGAAAAATCCGAGATTGAAAACTCCATATTGAGAGGCGATGATAATACATTTAAGGTTTCAGCGACCATGCTCGAAAGGCTGCCAAACTGGAACGAGACGAGTCGGGGGTCTGAAATTTGGAACCGACATAGCCCAGGAGGTGTACTAAATGTGGGCCAAATTTGGTTAAAATCAATGGTTTGGATTTTGAGAAATCCGAGTTTGAACTTGGTCGATTGATTGGCTAGCTAACGGCAAAATCAAGCAATTTAAAATAGTGCCGTAGAGTGATTAGGCAACACACTACTATTGCTTGGAAAAAGCAATCAATGAATGACCAAAAATTCTGTTATCAAAAAAATATTTATATCATCTTAACATCTATATCACAATTTTTTTTACTATTATAACTATAACTTTCAAATATATGTATAATTTATTTTTTGAATATACTTTTTGAATTCTTAAACATATACTTTTTAATTTATTATATGTATAAACTTTAATTTGTATAAGTACATAAACTTTTAAAACTTATGGTATATATACCATATAAAGATCATTTGGCCTTCCATAATAATATTATCAGCAATTGAATTACATTCAAGCTTGGTCTAATTTTGTTCTGCATGTACTAAAAGATTGAGATTACAATATTATAATAATATGCTTATTTGAGATGTAATATAACAATATAAAATTGTTTGCATCCTATTTCCCAAACACCTCATTAAATCTGCCTTTTAGCCATAGTTAAATGTGTTCCCCACATATCATAGGTTGCCTTACATGAATAAAAGTGATTTCAACGTTTCGATGTGTACAAATTATGAATCGGCAATCAAATCTCAACAAAAATACATCGAAATTTACCTGCGAAGTGATGCTTATTCAATCTGCAATTGCTTACCAAGTTGCACTAAAACCGTCTTAAAATCAGCAGTAAAAACGGCCACTCACGACGCTCGATTGATATCGGTAATTGTTATTAATTTATTGAATAATTACATCGAACAGTTAACCGAAGTAAAACGATATACGCGAGATGCATTTATTTCGGAGATTGGAAGTATTTTAGGTATTGGATTAGGCTTATCGATCCTTTCGATATTTAAAGTAGCAGTCGGTTACTGGTAAATCGTACAAAACTAAGCAATTTTAAAATTACCATATACATAATGTTTTAAACTTCTTTTCTCTTATAGGTCAAAATAAAATTTCATTTTCTCAATTTCACATTGAAAAAGATGGTCACATATTTGCGTATAAATCACATGTATTAATTATAATATTTTATGTATTATGTATTCAAAATATTCAAAACTTTATTTTAAAACTATTCTTTGCACACGCAATTACAGAAATAATTTTAATAAAAATTATTGACTTAAGCAGTGCGCTCTTTTATTAATTTTTTACTAATTAAAATATCCAAAGGGATGAACATGTATACATGTTCCATAATAGAACAGTCAATCAATTGAGAGTGAAATGAATAACAACAATGAATGAGCACGTAAACAGAACTGTCATTGCTTTTATTAAAACTAACCTAGTGAAATTTTATTAAAATTGTAACAATAAAGACGAAATGCAATAATTGTGCCAAACATCATTCCTCCCAAATTTAAATTGAAATTACACATGAGTCAAAACAAATCAAATTTCCAGGTACATTTGGTTAAATTATCTAGATCTTCTGTTTGGGAAATCACCCTCTTTTTTTTATTACGACGATATGGCAAAGATGGAGAACCCTTTTTAGGTTGCCCACGTCCTTTCTTTGCAGCTGGCTCGGCCAAAACAGTGGGGCCATGAGTTAAGGCATTTTGGTCGATATTCTCGTTTGCTCTCGGCAGGAACATCATTGCTACTCTGACTGGATTACCGAGATAAAAATCCCTAACTGAGCTCCTGACTAATGTTATAGAAGGAAGGTCTTTCAGCTGATCATATCGATGATTGACTAAATCTAAATCGTGAGTCTATAATAGCGCAAACACCAAAGGAGATGAAATCAAGCTAAAGCTTAGAGCTCGACAAACAACAAGAGGCGAGACTTGCCTGGAAACAGTCCAAAGAAGTCGCAAAAGGTAGTACTTCCGAAGGAGATACAAATTTGTCTTTTGTAGCTGTCGTTGATAAATATTCGCGTGGTCGAAGCTGATTCACGTGGCGGAAAATCACTTGTCCATCATCTCTTGTAACATTGAAAATCAATCGACCGTGCTGAGCCAGGATTACACATAGAGACCAACCTTGAGATTGTACAGAGTAATATCTATACTACAAATGCTGAGACAAACGAAAAACTTTTACTGAAGGATTGTTTGCTAACAGCAGAATGCGTATTATTGCAGCAGAGGTCTACGATGAGGTAATCCTAGTTTCAATCCATTCATCACAAGCGTCGACAACAAGGATAGTTTTTCCTAAATATGTCCCACAACATCTACATAAATATATAAGCATCGTGTTTGGTGTTTGGGCCATGAAATAGGTTGTTGCCGAGAAGGCAAGAGTGCTGGGTCTGATACTATTGGCAAGCAGTAAACCGATCGTTTAAAATCAGCACCACACACAAGCTGAGGGCTTGGTGCTTCATGATCACCATACCAGTAAATTATAAAATTTTGAATACTTTAAAACAATCAAAGCAAAGTGGTCATCACTCAATATTTTTACTATAAAAGAATATTTATATTGAAACACAAAAATAACAATTATCACCATGCCTGTTTTCAGGTCACTTTATCTTGTTTCAGTTAATTTCAATGTTCTATGGAGAGTTCAAAATGTATGTTTGTTCATTGTAATTTATGGATTGTGGGTTTATTTGCACAACAAAAGACAGTTTTTAAATAACTTCATTATTAAAATTCTAATTTTTTTTTCAATAATAATCTTGAAGCAGATTTCTTATTAAGCAGATTAAGCAGATTTCTTATTATTAAAAAAATTTAAATTTTTTTAATAATTATGTCTATCTTAATAAATCATGAAGACTGTAAATCCAGTATTGTCATCCCTTCCACTTCCTATTGAAAATGCTTTATTACTTTATCTATTTTAAATATTTGATCACCTAATTTTGGGTTATTTTGATACGGTTTATTCGGATATTCTCAAAAATTTTATTAAATTAATCTGTAAATTTTTAATGGGAAATTTTTTAAAATGTCAGAATATTTGGCGATGTGTTTGAATTTTCAAAAAAATATTCATATTATATTTTATTGATATGGTGTTAGAACATGTTACTGAAATAGTCTATCGGACCTAAAATCTCACTTATCTACATTTATTTTATATAATTATTAATATTTTTTACGATAAAATCTTGTAAAACAGTAATAAATTAATTAAATATTTAGTGCAAATAAAATAATAATGCATAGTGTACGGAATTTAATGTTAGAGTCTTAACTGAACAAAGATGGAAAATATGTTAAACCCAGAATAAAAAAAGGAAAACAAAAAATCAAGTTTATGCTAGAATCAGTTATTATTTCAAATATAATGTGGCTGTCGATATTATTCAAATATCAGTCGAGCACCAGGCATTTCTTGACATTCGCTTCGACTTTCTGGCAATGATTGATTTCTGGAATCGGTCTTATGTGATAAAATGCTGGAGGCTCATAAATCTAAATTCACTTATCATATTGATAAAAAATATTCACAGGTCCGGATGCAAAAAATACAGTTTATTTAACTTGTGGTATTGAGAAACGAGTATCATTTAATTATAACAAAGCAAATATAATTTGTCTTTTCCAAATTTAACTGAAATTATTAATTAAATCACTCGCATGTTTTGTTTTAGTACTTTTTTGTTGACACACCGATATCTCGTTGAATTAGTCTCGAATAACATAAAAATTATTTTAGAAATTATTACGAAGAGAAATTGACTCAACTTAATTGCACTCTAAGAAAAATTGGTGTAGAGGTAATCAAATAGGGACAAATAAGAATGTATAGTTACCTATAAAGGTTGAAAATAAAAATAATTGACACAGCTACTTGTTTATTTTACTTTTGCGATAAAGAATTAATTGCTTTAACTTACGACGCAACGACTTTGCTTGCTGAAATCGTAAGAGCTTTAAGTGTCACATTGGGACTATCGATTTTGTCGTTGATACATGCTTATTATCATAGCATGCAAACAACTAAAACAATTAAAATAAAAAAAATATTTTTTTTAAAGCATAAGATATTAGACACTTTGCATTTTCTCGTACGAGAATGCTTTACGAGAATCAAAAAAAAGAAAAAAAAATTTCTCGTTTTTTAACTCTCGTAGATATAAAAATATAAACAAGACGCAAACTCTAACATTCCTACATAAAGTACATATATTAACAAAGAACTTAACAATGAAACGTCAAAAAAAATTAAAAATTCGGAAAATATTATATTACTCAAACCAGCAACCGTTTTTTTTGCTAATTGTTGTAACTATTTGTATGTTGTATGAGTCTACTGCTTTATTCGTTTACAAGCGTTTACAAGCGTTTCTAAGCGCAATGTCCATTGATATAATTCCACTTGCAATCATTCAGTTTCCACCCGTAACAGTATGCGGCGTTACGAATACGAAACTGTTCAAACTTATAACTAGAGAATATATGTAAATGTATTTTCTAAGAGAATATAGATTCTGTGATCAAGTTTAAGCCAATTAGATAAAATTCCTTGTCTAATTAAGTTGTCTAACCAAAGTTTAAATTAACTGGAGATTAATTAAAACAAGAAAATTTTTAAAAGAAAAATTAAAAATTGCTATTTAGGCTAACAATAGATTGCTTAACTACTGACTTAGCCTAGATTAGTGCAACCGGCCCTAAGGGCATTTTCTACATCCAAAAGAATTCCTATTATGAATGGTTTTCTACTTTTTGTGTTCCCCTATACACAAGCTGCTGTGACCTTTAATTGAAGTAGTCTCACGAGAATATTCGGTATGTTGTCTGTTCTTGCTTTGTTGGTGTTAACTAGAGTTTAACTAAAGAGTATAAACTAGTTTATCACCAAAAGAATTATAATAATTTTGAAATATATATCAGATGTTTGTCTGGTATAGTCAGTGTTGAAAAAAGAATTTTGCAAACAATAGTTTTTGAAATATTCGGTCTGGAACTTTTTGAGTGCAAAATTCGGGAAAAACAACCAATTTATTAGTGACTCACTAATGTGTCATGAAAGTCATAAAAAGCGGACATGTTGGAAAAATTAGGCATTCAACCATCAACTTTGACCTGCACTGTAGGTCATTTTAGTTTAATTTTAACCACATTGCCATTCTTCCATTCTACAAACAATTAGTGTGCTTAAACCTCCAAGGTCGATAGATTCGTGTTTAACCCTGATCCTGTGTGAGGTCAGTAATTTGTTTCTTGGAACAATGGAGAGCGGCATTCCTTTGAAAAGGCGCTAAAGTTGTTGAAAAGACTCGACGTCCACCCTTTCTGTCATCACTGTTTAGCTAAGTAAAAAAAGCTATGCTAAATAATCCTTGGATGTTACGATATTAATCAGTGAAGTATAACATACTCATTGTAACATTCCTGCTATTGGTTTCATTCTCACCAACCTTGTACACTTTATTGAGATCAATCTCATAAAAAGTTATGCATTGAGCAACAGAGGAAGACCTAAATAAACTAAACGAGCAACTAAAACAAACGCAATCGCAATGCATAATTCAAATATCCAGATCAGTGGATATTACTCTGCTCATTGTCGAGTACTTATTTTAACATTGACTTTATTTCTACTGCTCTGGCTTAACTACCAAATCAAGGAGACGAGCTCTCTTCCTAGTGATCATATTCCAAACAAATGAATAAGATCCCTTCCAAAGGTCTGCTACTCACCGCACACAACCGACCTCCAAGAAGATTTGAATTGACAAAACTTGAACTTACTTCTTTTGGGCTCGGAAGCGAATGTGTTAATCCTCTGGCCACCAGCACCAGTGATCTTTAGTAGAAAAACTTTTCTTTTTCAGATTAGTAATTTGAGCTTTCAATCGATAAATACTTAAATATATGTAATTAAGCTATTGAACTTGCCTCTTAATAAAAACGTGTAGAAATCTCAATAAAGACCTTTTCATAAGTTTGTATTTTTTTATCTACATAGATCAGTTCAGCAATTAATCACAGTCAGCGCAATTATGCATCATTTTCTACTAAAACTCCATATCATCAATTTTTAGCCACTTTTAAATGTTTTTTCGTACGTCTTAGAATGCCTTATATGGAAACAAATAGCTGCATTCAAAGCTTAAAATTCACTTTTCTTTAAGTTATTTTTGACTTTTAGTGACTTTTAGAATTTGCCAAAAGTCAACTTTTTTGTGAACACATTTTTAGAAAATACATTATAAAATGCATTTTTAAGAGTTTGCGCATGTGCTACTGATTGCAAAAGTCACAAAATGAAAAGGATAAGTCGCAAATTTAGAACTTTTATAATGCAACTTTTAGAGCATGCATTTTAAAAGTAATGACACAAATATGACGTCATTTCAGATTATAAAAAGCGACTTATAAGACGTTTAGTAAAAATCGTATAAGGTAAAGAACTTTGAACGTGATTTCGACGTCCCGATGTGTACAAATTTTGAATCGGCGATAAAAGCTCAACCATAAATACTTGGAAATTTACCAGCAAAGCGATGTTTATTCAATTTGCACCTAAACCGTCTTAAAATTAGCAGCAAAAACTATCGAATAATTACATTGAACAGTTAACTGAAGTCAAACGATAACCCCGAGATGCATTCATTTTAGAAATTGAAAGTATTTTAGTTTATCGATCCTCTCAGTATTTAAAGTCGCAGCCGATTACTTGTAAATAGCTCAAAATTAAGCCATTTTAAAAGCATTTCATGAACACTTATCTCGCAGGTGAAAGTAAAATCTGAATTCCCAATTTTACGTTGAAAAAGAAATATGGACACGGTTGTATACATAAATGTTAATAATTTAATACGTTGTGTATAAAGTTCTCATTTT
>JAQFZU010001111.1:0-15647 GCA_034696185.1 Henia vesuviana | reverse complement strand
TTTATCCTTGGGTGAATTTTCTAATTTAATTTCAATTTTGGGTTTAAAAAAAATTGTTTTATTTGTTGTTTTTTTAGCATAGTGAAAATGCAAGAATTAATCATTACATAATTCCAATTAATCATAAAATAAAATAAATTACATTAAATCTGAAAATAATTTGCATTTTACTATTTGAAATGTTTGAATTCTTCATTTATGATGGATGTTTTCGAATAAATTATGCGAAAGTTTGAAAATGAAATATTGATTTTGAGTAATTATAAACAAATTTAAATATTGAAATTTAAAAATTAAAATTTAAACTTCTTAGACTTTGCCTTAAAGACAAGATATCTTAAGGAATTGTGTGCAGTACAAAAGAAAACATGTCTTGGATTGAAAGAGATTTTCTCTTGAGACTTGAGTGCAGCTTGTCCATCTTGATTTGTTTGTTTTGTTAGCTCTGCCAAAGATTAGGGCTACAGTACAAAGCCCAAATCGAAATTGGTCGCTCAGTCATCACCTGATTCGTTACCTTTTGTCGTTTTATCTTTGCAACTCTTTCTTCATCTTAAAAAAAAATTTAAATAAATTTTAGAAATTTTTAAATTATATTTTACCACTGAATAATAGTTGAATCGAAATTAATTAAAGTGAAAAATCATTTTTTGATTTTAACCACTGAGTTTATGCATTGGTTCGAATCATAACGAATTAAATTCCTTTCATACCAATACGAATTACATTGCCACCATACCTTTTCATAGGATTCACCAATTCAATTACTTTATGGAATGAGTATTTTTAAATTTTACTTTACAATATAAATCAATTACAACTTATAAATTATTAATAAATTGTTTGTTTTAAATTTTATCAATATTCAATACGAAATTAACATTTGTTTTAAATATGCAAGTCGCAGGGCTAAGAAAACAAGATTGAAATTACAAACTTGAATTTTACTAAATACTTCAGGTTATTTTAAAATATAATAATTTTAGTTAAACTCACTTTAAGTTGAAGTAATTTATTTTCTAATACTAAAAAACAAAACAAAACTATTAAACTCGTGAGCATTCATTTATTGCTTTTTTAATTGGTAAATAATTAGAGCACAGATGTATATAAAGCGAGCAACATTTAAATTGCCATCTGTTGTCATTTTTCAATATTCATTTAATCAACCATACTTGCATTCATAAAATAGAGATTTAAAGAAAAAAATTTTTCTCGTATATAAAAAAGCTTTTCTTTATGGCATCATTTTAGGGATTAAAATTTTTCTAAGCGAAAAATGTAGAAAAGTTTTGTTTTTCAATCTGATTAATGTATGGAATAAAGTAAAAGTTAAGTTTTAATTTAAGGGATTTGGGTTGAACGATGGAAAAATTTGTCGATGTGATTATTTAGAAGGAAAAAAAAAAAACAAAAACGATGCAAACGGTTCGCATCTTTTCGAATCATCATCAAGTCGAGTTAAGAAGCTTAAAACTCGGTGATGAAGTTCTTAAAAAATTTCATTACCTTTTTTAACTTCTTTAGTTTGTGCTTTTTAAACGATTACAATTCTTTGTTTTCAGTTTCTTTTTAAGAAAAGAAATTGGAAAAAGTTATATCTACATTGTTCTGGAATCTTTCCAATTTTCAACACTTTTTTTTTTAACTATTTACACGCTAATCTTTTCAATTTTGTATTTTTAAACTTTGAGATAAATTTATAAATGTTTGTGAATTCAAAGTGTCGATTGCATCAGTTTAAAGATTGGGAAAACGAAATAGAGTTTTAAGTATAATCTACAATTGAAAAAAGGATTTCCTTGTTCGATAGTTCGAAACAATTCAGAATTCGAGTGTTTTTTTTTTTGTTGTTTCTTTGGTCTTTTTTTACATTGAAGATAATGGCAATCGATTATTAAGTTTTATTTCCGTTCTATTTCCGCCGCAACTTGAAAAACCCAAACAAGAGATTGAATTTTTTTTTCTTTCTTTAATCTTCTCTTGTTATCTGTTTTGTTGAAAGAAAAATTCAATCATATTAAATCCTTTAGGTTGTCTGATTGTTTCTTTGTTTCATTTGATGAAAGCTTTAAATTGTGTTTGTCGTCAGTTTGATATTTTGTTTAAAGTAAAAAATTTCTTCCAATTTTCTTAATTGCACTCATTTATTTGTTTACTTAAAATAAACTATTTTTTTTTAAATAATTTATTTTAAAGAAAAACTTTTTTTTTAAAAAAAATGTAATTTAAAATTTTTTCTTTCAAAAATGCTTTTAAAGCTCGTATTGTTGTGTGTAAAGTATCGATCTGACTCAGGTTGTAATTTGGACTTCTCTTCTCTTCAATTGCAGATATTGCAAAGCAGAAGAAGAAAAAGAAGAGAATCTCCCTTTGGGTAAAAAAGACTCTCATCCATATCATTAACTGGCACCTTCTTTTCTTCTCACCACACCAGCGCCGTGAATAAGGAAATAAAATAAGATTTTTTTTTTTAAATTTTTTCTTTGCTTTCAAAAGAATCATGGCGTAAAGGACAAACGTGAATGGGATTTTCTTTACTTCAATTATCCAATACTTTTTCCTTATTGTACTCTTTTACTGCACTAATTATGCGACAGCAACTTCAATTGAACAGAACACCTCAATGTTTTATTCACTAATTCAATTGGGTTCATAGAATTGAATTGCATTTCCAGAGCTTTAAAATATTTTTAAATCTTTCTTTGTTCCATAAAAATTTTTGTAATTAAGATTTGGTTAAGTAATTATTGATTTTAGTTTTATTTAAGTGCATAAAGTGACGTTCGGCAGGCGCAATTGTTTTAAAAACGCATTAGTTGAAATTGAAAATTACCATATACATAAACTTAACAATGTAAATTGAAGATAATTTTTAATCTGTAGATGTTGCATTACTTTATTATTTAATTTTAAAAATGTAATTTGTTTAAATTGCATTCTTTAAATTGCTTCCAAGAGAAAATATAAAAATGGGGCTAAAGTAATATTAACTTCTAAACATAATGCGTATTTAATTGCTAAAATTTTTATTCTTTTTACTTTATTTTGATTTATTGCTATACGAGAGCGAAGAAATTAAATAAACGTAATTAATTTTTTCTTTAACTTTAAATGAGTAAAACAATTGTGTTTACTGAAGCAGAAAAAATTTTCAGTTACTCAGTCGAAAACAAATATTTAGCCAGTTGATTGGGGACCCAGGGTCGGGAAAGGAAAAGGTGAAAAGATAAGGCGTAAGAGGCAAGTTTGTGTACACGGAATAGAAGTAAAAAGATGCAGGTTGCACATGTCGATTGGGAATGGTGAAGAAGAGTCTTGCTCTGTTGCAAGAGGGAGTCATAAGCCGCCTCTGGCTTGTAGTATGAGGTAAAGGTCCGATAGCAACGTTAAATGAGGCTCAGCGAACTGATAAGAAGCGAGAAGGAGTTGGGAAAGTTAAGCGAAGAATTAATTTACCATTTATTTTGACCTGCAGGAATGGATGATGAGAGAAAAATGTATTTGAAATCAAACGACAAAAGTGCTGAGTGTGGTTGTGATTGGATGATTTATTTTCTTATTTATTCAAAAGCTAAAGAGTTGGAAAATTAAAAAGTTGGTTTTTCCAAACTTAATCTTGAGGAAAGATATTTGCAAATGTGAAAAAACTTTTTTTATTACTTTTATAGAAATGATAAGACAAATTTGAGTTTTCTAAGAAATTTCTGACCCAATGAACTTTTCTAATTTTTTTTTTCTTACACTTAAAATTATGTTTGTGAATAATTAATTTTTTTCTTTTGATGTGCATCGCTTTCGGCATTTTTTTTGTATTTTATTGATCACTTGGCAATAAATTTCTAATTTTTTCTCTGTACCTCCTAAGGTTAAAATATAACGTAATCATTTAATCATTTCAACAAAATTTTTTATTTTCTTCCAAAAAAAAATTAATTAAAAAATATTTTTAATTAAAAATAAATTTTTCATATTTTTTGATATTCCACTTCACCTTTCGCAATAATCATAACAACGAGTTAAAACGAGTGAACAAATCAATCCACTTTTGATTTTCTACTAAGAAAACAAATAGTAAAAGAAATTTTAAAAAAACAATTTTCTTCTTTACAAAATACTATTTTTTCAATATCACCATCCGGGCATCCATAATCATACATCAACAATGAAAGTTTACAGAAAAAAAAGGCAATGCGTGGCCATTTTGTGTCGCCATTCAATCAAAAGTTTTTTTTTTAAAATGAAGCAAGTAGAACGTTACCATAGTGAAAAGACCGAGCAAATAGGATTTTTTGGTTATTTTCTTGAAAAATCGGCTTCGTTTGCTATTGCAACAGTGAGTGATGGCGAAAACGCCCCGGAAAGCCATCAGTGCAACACCTCTGCCAGTTCATAAGGTCGAAGGAAACATTGTTGTGACAAATGAACATCACCATAGCAGCCATGAATTCGACCTTAATGTTATACAGCCAACAGGCACTCGACCGAAAAGGATTTGTTTTCTTTTCCAAGGTGAAAGGAGGAAAATGTCAGTTTGACTGAGATGGATGTGAATCAAATCGTTTTTCACTAAAAATCTATTCGCAAAATCCGGATTACATTGTTCGCAAGGGGTAGCAAAGAAATAGTTTTAAAAAGTATTTTTAATGGAAAGTGAAAATAAGATGCAGAAAATGGAGAATAGATTAGAAAGTCAATGGAAAATTCAATAAAAAGACCTAAGGAAACTCAAGACCCATTACAGGTTTTGTCATCCTTGACAAAGAAGTTAAAAAAACGTAAAAAAAAATAATTTACTTCATTTGATTAATTTACTGCAAAATGGCAGTTAAATCAATTTATTGTACCCTAAAAAAAACTACCGCAAATAAAAATTTTTGTTTAATTCACAGCAATGTTAATTACTAAAAAAAAAGTGTGAATTAAGTAAATTAATGTCTAAAATTTATTTAAATGTTTATATATTTAAATAAACTAATTAAATCCCCATTTAAAAAGTGAATAAAATTTATGCAATGCGGGAAAGCCATCGCATCGCATAAGGCGGAGCTTTGCTACCCGCATTGAATTGAAAGGAAAAAAATTTTTTTTAAATATTTTCTCACATTTTCTCAATTGGCTGCATTAAGCACATATTTGTATATAATTTGTCCATTATTAATACTGGTATTTCCATTAACTCCATTATCTTGTCGAAATTTGCTGACATGACAACCTTATTCTCGACTAGTCTTTATCCTACAATGAATTGTGTATCTAAATCGATTAAGAGATGCTATCTCTATGGGAACAGCATTCAATGCTAGTGCGGGCAGATGCAAAACCAAACATCTTCTATTGGCTCCAAGTAATTATTGCTCTCGCGGGAATCTGCACAAACCAGGCGAGAAAAATCGATATTTATTTTATTATTTAAAAACATTAAAAATGATACTCGCTTTAAAGAAAGCAAATTTTCTAGGTGAGTAAATACCATTAAAAATCAATTCAAAGTTTCTATTGTGTTTCGCAGATTTAAATCATTTTTATAATTTGTTTGTTTTAATTTGCGCTTTAAAAGGCGCTATTTTAAATAAATAATAAATTTAAATTTTTTAAATGTTTAAGGAGGAATAAATAAAGAGAAAATGAATTTGTTACTTAGGGTCATCTTTGTTGACCATTCTAATTAGACATTTAATTGTTTATAGTAATTCGTTGCACACAATTTAAATTTGCAAGATTACTATCATTTTTGCATATAAATTGCTTAATTATCGCGAATAAAATTTAGGGTTAAATGTGTTAAATTTTTAATGATTTAAAAAAATAAAATTGACTTTTTAAGGAACTTTATTCTAATATATTTTTATTTCTTTTAAATCAGTTGCGCAAATAAAAGGGAAAATCTTTAATATTGAGTCACTTCATCAAATGGGATTTGTACTGACGTGAGTCGATTAAAAATGGCAACGAAATAATTTTCCTGGAAATAGTTTTAGAGTTATAAAAAGATATAAAATTAAATTATTTCAAAATTTAAATTATTCACATTAAAATATTCACAAATTAATTCCAAACAAATTATTTTTATTTTTTAAAAAATGTATTTTTTGTTTTTTATTAATGTGTGCCATCTGTCGATAAATGAGTTGAGAAATGTTGTGAATTGAACTAAAAGAGAAAATTAATTGAAAAACAAACGAAGCGATGCAAAATGCCAAAGTAAGAAAATCCCAAAGGAAAAAATAATTAAAGTCAGAAAAACTGATTGTAATTCACAAAACAATTTTTATTTTACAAGTCAAAAAAAAAATCCTATTCGTTTAATCATTTTAAAACATTTTTTTAATCGAATGTTTAAAACAAAAAAAAAAAAATTTTTTTTATTAAATTTGCAGTTAAAAAAAAAAAGACAAATTGTTTGTTTACTTTTCCACGCAATCGCCATGAAACGAGAAAAAAAATACAAGATCTCGAGTACTCGTCCCCTCATGACTGATCGCTTCAAACCGTCAAACATTTTTATTTTTACCCCCAGAGACCAAAACCCGATATTCGAAACAATAATTTATTTTCCCTTCAATTTGGAAGATCAAAAATGATGAAAAAAATCATTTACACGTATAGCGAAATTTGGAGTAGATTTATAGATTACGAGATTATGCGAATCAATTTGGAATTGGAATTAAAACGAAAGTTCTCGATCTAAAATAGTGTCAAAAGGGAAATTGAATTGATTCGCAGATGAAACTGAACGAGTTGGAACCGGAAAACAAGGGAATGATGTGATACTCTTCTTGATTTGATTTTTTTCTTTGAGTTAAACGAGTTTTAAAAATGTTGAGGAAAACTATCGAATTTACTCGACTTATTAGAAATATTTTTTAAAACATATTTAAAAAGACTTAAAAGATTTTAAAAGTGGCAATTAAAGTTTAAGCTCAGCTCGTTATCTACGTAATTTATTGTTTAATATTCACACAGTCATCTTTGTTTTATTACCTTAAAACCGATCTTAACACACAAGAATCCACTTGCAAATATTCTTTTAAAGTCTCTTAAATATCTTTAAATTAAACTATTAAAAAGGTAAAAAGATTTTTTTTAAATCTTATTTTTGCTTTTAAACATTCGTAAAATGTTTTTTAATCTTATAAAAATCCATTTAATCAACTTGGAATGGTTGAAATATATTATTTAGGTTATAAAAACATCCAATTTTAGTTTAAACCACTTGCAGAATTCGTTTAAGAAGGTAAAAAGGAGGTAAAAGAAGTATGAGAAAAGAGCGGATTAAAACCGCCTCTTTCAACTTGGAAAATTGGTTTTGTCGCTTCGGAAGATTTAAAATCGGACCATTTTAAAACTGAAAACACGTATTTTATAAGGAATTTGTTTACTCGACAACAAAGTTGAAAACAAGTTTTTCTGTAGATTGCTATTACAAGAACTCCACGTGGCTCCATTCCAAACTCATAACAAGACTACTGCGCGCCACGGGGAGTTGTGGATATTGATCATAACTCGAATCCCTTTCGTTTTCATTTCTACATTGTTCATCTTACATTTATGAAAATGTCGTTTTAGCAACAGATGTTCATCAAACACAACCAACTTACATTATTTATTATTATTTAATATTAATTTCCAATTAAAATTTTCATATCGAAGTTGATTGTTGCTTAACGAATTTTCAACAAATTTTTTAAATTAAAATTTCAACTAAAACTTTTGCATTTTTATTCATAAATTTAAAAGTAAAAAAAGAATTGTCAATTTAAAATGTAAATGGAATTGGATGTTGGGTTTTTGAGAGTGTTTTCACCATTATTATTGTGCGAGAGAAATTTATTAGGATTCCGATGATGTCATGAATTTTTAAGAGGCTTTTATTTGTCTGAATATGAAGTAGTTTTGAGTGCGAAAGATGAATATGCAAATGTATTTTTCGTCTTACTTAATTTATGCTTTTCTTTCGACTTCATGTGGTAATAAAGACTGCAATTTTCTTTTGCGACTCGGCTCTTCTTGAAAGAATTTTTTTCCCTTTAAATTTGTAATTTTAACGGCTTTTGCGACAATGGTGAAAGGATTGCTGAAGGTATGGAAAAAAAGGAGTGAAAAGTAAGAGGTCTTATTTATTAATATGGCTGCTTTTTTAAGTTTTTTAACACTTTAAATATAAACAATGAAAGAATGACAGGTGTCTTGGGATTAAATAAAGAGTGAAATGTCGTTTCGTATTGTTTTTATTTCATTTAAAAATTAAAATTTCGAGTTTCGTGATCAATAAATTAAATTAAAAAAAACTATTTTTTAATATTTTTAATTTTAAAATAAATAACTAAAATTTATTAATTTAAATTAAATATAAAATCGTTTATTTCAATTGTACTCAAATTTAATAAATCAAATTTAAAAACCAATTTTAAAAGCTCATTACTCATTTCACTGACATCAAATAACGACTGAGTATTAAAATGAGGATATAAACTAATAACTGGTCGGATCAGGGATCGATCCGACCCACCACCGTCATATTTATGCTGTTACGGAGTTAAAATGATGTAATCGTTAAGTATAGGTGAGATGGTGGTTCCTATTGTACAATGAAACGTCATCAATTCGTTTCA
This sequence comes from Henia vesuviana, assembly GCA_034696185.1. Taxonomy (NCBI): domain Eukaryota; kingdom Metazoa; phylum Arthropoda; class Chilopoda; order Geophilomorpha; family Dignathodontidae; genus Henia; species Henia vesuviana. The sequence goes on along the minus strand of JAQFZU010001111.1, from coordinate 7,032 downwards.
CATAGCAGTAGTTGAAATATTTGCATGTGACGTCACTAAATGATGTCATATGCTAATATGAATTAATTCATATATTTGTATAAATTTGCAAAACATAATTCGGACTTACAAATTAAATTAAAATTACTACAACTCTCGTTAACATGTAAATAAGACTCGTCTTCGCATACAAGTGTCTATCGATTGCAATGCGCAGTAAATATTTTGCAATTAAAGTAGAAATCGTGTCCTATTCGTCAAAAAGGTTCCAAAACGACTTTCTTAAATGTAAGTAATGAAAAAAGTCAGTGGTATAAGTGCAGTTTAGTACTTCATCTTCGGATTCTTATTGTTTTTGCTGAGGTTGTGTAGAAAGATCATGATTTGTACGCCACCCTCAAAACTGGGGGATGAACCACACCCCTACACATTATATGGGTTTTGCGTAGCGGTCATCTCGCAAACTACAAGTTGGAGTATTAGAATACACTTGTTTTAATTTTTTGTTGTATTAATTATAAATTGTTTTACTTTACTAGTTAGTAAATAAATACACTTTATTTCTGTTTAACGAAAGGTAAAACGTTAAGTAACAAAATTTCCTGGGGTAAATTGATAATACGTGTGTAATATTAAGGCACCACTTGTTTAACAAAAAATTACTTGGCAGTATATAACTCGACTGTGAAACGTATTGATATGGGAGATCAGGGGGTCAACCCACTGTGTATCTCTCTCATTAGAGCGTCTAGGAGTGGTGGGTATTGGGTTATGGTGCATGTATATGCGCCAGGACCCGGTATTTAACATTCGTAGCTTCTTCTAGTCTGAGTTTATAACAGTGTTTATTTTGCTCTTTTTAATTTTATTAATTTTAACATTAATTATTTTGACGAATAAAAGATTTTTTGTGATTAATTGCATTGAGAGAAAGTTTTCCCATTGTTCAAATCTTACAATCGAAATTTGACTTTTTTTTTATAAAGTTCAATGTAAGAATTTAGAAACTCAATACATGACGTCATAATAGTCTTTATGGATTTACGGCTTTTGTCGTATTAATTGTAAAATATTGTATTATTTAAGTTAGTAAATAAATACATTTTATTTCTGTTTAATGAAAAGTAGAAAGTTTAGTAACAAAATTTTGTGCTACTAATTGATTATACGAGTGTAATATTAAAGCACCACTTGTTTAACAAAAAATTACATGTTAGCATATATGTCAACTGTGAAATGTTTTATGTTGGGAGATCGGAGGATCTCTCCACTGCTGTATCACTCGATGAGGGTTAGGGCGTCTAGAAACGTTTAATCGCGACTAGAGATCGCGAGTATCGCGTCTCATCGCCTTCCCAGTACTCACGTGAGTATCTGGGCAGGCTGACTAGCGGTAGGCGTTGGCGCAGCTCTTCGGAGAGCTTAATCTTCAAGTTTGTGATTATGGCAGTGATCGTTTTGCTATTTTTAATTTTTTTTTATTTAAAATTTTTTTTTAAGGAAATAATTAATTGGGGAAATCGCCTAGTATTCGAATACAATCGGCTAGGCGATTTGTGGTTGATAGCTTTGCTACGAAAAATTGGAGTTTTTTTTTAAAGTTTGTAAATACTCAAATTGACACTAAATTTTAGTTTTAAATATACCTACTTTAGGCAAATTTCAAATCAAACGGCATTTTTAAGATTGGCAAATATTTTTTTTTATTAATTCTTTAAAAGTTTTAATGTTTCAATTACAAATTTGCAAATCAAAATTGTGATACTAAGATTTTTCTGAGAAATGAGATGCATTTATTTATTTTTATAACAAAGAATAATTTATTTTATTATTTCGTCAATTATTATAGATGTTGCAAACATATGATAATTGTCAGTAATTTCAAAACATTATAACAATCAGTTGTAGAGTGGAAGGTGAATCCCATTGTTTCAATCCGGCAGTCGAAGGTTGGGTGTCTTAAACACGACAATTGCTATACTAATTTGTTTACTAATCGTTCTGTTTATACTGACTATCACTAATCGAAAATGTATTTTACAGTTAATTGATTTTTTTGTTTTATTTTCTAAAAGCGCCATCTGGGACCGTCAAGATTTAGTAAATACAAATGTTGATGCGTTCCCGACGAAAGAAAAATGCAAATTAAATGCTATCAATTCTTGTATAATTTAATTAAATATCAATTAATTTTACAAATTATTTTTACCAATTAAGTGCAATAACAGCTTTTTAATAAAGTTCAACGTAAATTAAAAATCTAACGTAATGACGTCATAGTCGTTTATATGGATTTACTGTTTTTAATTTTTTGCTGCATTAATTGTAAAATATTTTATTTTTGAAGTAAGTAAATAAATACATTTTGTTCCTGTTTAATAAAGAGAAAAATGTTTACTAACAAAACTTTGTGCTGTAAATTGATAATACGTGTATAATATTAAAGCACCATTTATTTAACAATACATTACTTGTTAGCATATAATTCCTAAGTGAAAGGTACTTAGATGAGAGATCGGGGGATCTCTCCACTGTTGTATCTCTCGATGAGGTTTAGGGGCGTCTAGGAACGAATACTGCGGGGGCAAACCGCAGCAGCGACTATTCGTCGCTACTCAGCACACAAAGCGACTATCCGTCGCTACGCAGCACAGAAGCGTCTGCCGGCAATATTCGGCAAAGAAAACTGCAGCAGCGACTATTCTTCGCTACTCAGCATAGAAGCGTCTGCCGGCAATATTCGGCAAAGAAAACCGCAGCAGCGACTATTCGTCGCTACTCAGCACACAAAGCGACTATCCGTCGCTACGCAGCACAGAAGCGTCTGCCGGCAATATTCGGCAAAGAAAGTATCGTTGGCGCATATCTTCGGAGACCTTAACCTCTGGTTTGAGATTATAACAGTGTTCTTTTTGCTATTTATAATTGTAGTTAATTTTAATTTTAGATATTTCAAATAACTTCTACAAATTTATTTCTAAAAATCGTCATCTACTTAATAAGTCAATTGTCAGTGGTAAATAAGAAGGCGAACGCTATCTAGGCCTTCGAACTCTAGTAAGTATAAATCTAACGAAAGAAAAATGCAAATTAAATGCTATCAATTTATTTAAAAATCAGAAATCAATTAAAAAGCAATTAATTGTACAAATTATCTTTTGCCAAGTAATTGCAATAGTAACTTTTTTTTTGTAGTTTAACGTAAAAAATTAAAAATTAAATACATGACGTCATAATCGTTTATAAGGATTTACGGCTTTTAATCTTTTGTCATATTAATTGTAAAATATTTTATTTTTAAGTTAGTAAATAAATACATTTTGTTTGTGTTTAATGAAAAGTAAAAAGTTTCGTAACAAAATGTTATGCTGTGAATTGATATTATGTGTGTAATATTAAAGCACCGCTTGCGTAACAAGAAATTACTTGGAAGCATATAAGTCAACTTTGAAACACGTTATAATGAGAGATCAGGGGATCTTTCCACTGTTGTATCTCGCGATGAGGGTTAGGGCGTCTAGGAACGTTTACGATGGGCATCTTCCCGTCAAGCGACGGTCTAGTCGCTATCAACATCGTTGGCGCATCTCAGACGAGAACTTAATCTTCTAGTTTGGGTTTATGGCAGTGTTCTTTTTGCTATTTTTAATTGTAATTAGTTTTAATTTAAAAAAATTCAATCTTAAAGTTAGTAAATATTTGAATTGCTTCTTCACTAAACTTAATCTTTAAGTTTGCGATTATTTTGCTATTTTTAATTTTTTTGATTTAAAAATATTTTTTAAGGAATTAATTGCGGTAATTAATAATAGAATACAATCGGCTAAGCGATTTGTGGTTGATAGCTTTGCTAATGTACGAAAAATTAGTTTTTTTTTTTAAGTTTATAAATACTCAAATTATCACTAAATTTTAGTTTTAAATATAGGCAAATTTCAAATCAAACGACATTTTTAAGATTGAAAAATAATTTTTTTTATTAACTCTTCAAAAGTTTTAATGTTTTAATTATAAATTTGCAAATCGAAATTGTGATACTCAGATTTTTCTGAGAAATGAGATGCATTTATTTATTTTTATAACAAAGAATCATTTATTTTATAATTTCGTCAGTATAAAAGAATAAAAAATTAGTTAAAACCGCAAAAACAAGTAGCTATCGATTACAAAACGCATAAAAATTCTGCAATTAAAATTGAAATCATTCCTTACATCGGTGAAATAAGTCACAAACTGGCTATCTTAAATGTAAATAACGAAAAATGTTAGTTGACAATAATTGTAAGTAAGAAAGTAATTAGAATTTAAATAATCTAACAATTCACAAACAAATTTTAAATCGCTAATAGATTTTGCAAACTTATGACAACTGTTAGTAATTTCAATAATTAATAGCTTTTTAGTAAAGTTCAACGTAAATTAACAATCTAACGTAATGACGTCATAGTCGTTTATATGGATTTACTGCTTTTTAATTTTTTGCTGCATTAATTGTAAAATATTTTATTTTCCAAGTAAGTAAATAAATACATTTTGTTTCTGTTTAATGAAAAGTAAAAAGTTTCGTAACAAAATTTTATGCTGTAAATTGATAATACGTGTGTAATATTAAAGCACCATTTGCTTAACAAGATATTATTTGTTAGCATATAATTCCACTGTGAAAGTAACTTAGATGAGAGATCAGGGGATCTTTCCACTGTTATGTCTCTCGATGAGGGTTAGGGCGTCTAGGAACGAACTGCCGGGCAAACCGGCGGCAACGTCTAAAACGGGCTCTCTCGTTAAGCGGGAATCCGCTACCAACGTCGTTGGCGCGGAGAACTTAATCTTCTGGTTTGAGATTATAGCAGTGTTCGTTTTGCTATTTATAAGTGTAGTTAATTTTAATTTTAGATAGATATTAAACATTTAAATTTTTTTTAAGTACCTTAAATAAATAAAATAAAATTGCGTGCGATTAATTACTATTGTAATACAATCGGTTAAGACGATTTAAAGAGTGCAAATGCTATCAATTCATTTACAAATCAGAAATCAATTAAAAAGCAATTAATTGTACAAATTATCTTTTGCCAAGTAATTGCAATAGTTACTTTTTTTTTGTAGTTTAACGTAAAAATTAAAAATTTAATGCATGACGTCATAATCGTTTATAAGGATTTACGGCTTTTAATCTTTTGTCATATTAATTGTAAAATATTTTATTTTTTAAGTTAGTAAATAAATACATTTTGTTACAATCGAGATGTGACTTTTTTTATAAAGTTCAATGTAAGAATTTAAAAACTCAATACATGACGTCATAATTGTTTTTATGGATTTACGGCTTTTGTCGTATTAATTGTAGAATATTGTATTATTTAAGTTTGTAAATAAATACATTTTGTTTGTGTTTAATGAAAAGTAAAAAGTTTAGTAACAAAATTTTGTGCTACTAATTGATTATACGAGTGTAATATTAAAGCACCACCTGTTTAACAAAAAATTACATGTTAGCATATAAGTCAACTGTGAAGTGTTATATGTTGGAAGATCGGTGGATCTTTCCACTGTTGTATCACTCGATGAGGGTTAGGGCGTCTAGTAACGTTTAATTGCGATCAGTTGCGATACCGCGACCAATTGTACCCACAGTACTCGGCCTCGCCAGTACGGCGTTGGCGCAGCTCTTCGGAGAACTTAATCTTCAAGTTTGTGATTATGGCAGTGATCGTTTTGCTATTTTAATTTTTTGATTTAAAATTTGTTTTTAAGGAAATAATTAATTTAAATAATCTAACACTTTACAAACAAATTTTAAATTGCTAATAGATTTTGCAAACATATGACAATTGTCAGTAATTTCAAAACATTATAACAATCACTTGTAGAGTGAATCCCATTGTTTGAATCCGGAAGTTGGGTGACTTAACCACGAAAATTGCTATACTAATTCGTTTACTAATCGTTCTGTTTATACTGACTAGTGACTATCACTAATCGAAAATGTATTTTACAGTTAATTGAGTTTTTGTTTTATTTTCTAAAAACGCCATCTGGGGCATCAAGATTTAGTAAATACAAGTTTTGATGCGTTCTTGACGAAAGAAAAAGGCAAATTAAATGCTATTAATTCATGTATAATTTAATTAAATATCAATTAATTGTACAAATTATCTTTGCCAATTACGTACAATAACAAGTTTTTAACAAAGTTCAACGTAAATTAAAAATCTAACGTAATGACGTCATAGTCGTTTATATGGATTTACTGTTTTTAATTTTTTGCTGCATTAATTGTAAAATATTTTATTTTTTAAGTTAGTAAATAAATACATTTTGTTTGTGTTTAACGAAAAGTAAAAAGTTTCGTATCAAAATTTTATCCTGTGAATTGATATTATGTGTGTAATATTAAAGCACCGTTTGCGTAACAAGATATTACTTGTAAGCATATAAGTCAACTGTGAAATGCTTAATGTTGGAAGATCAGGGGATCTTTCCACTGTTGTATCTCGCGATGAGGGTTAGGGCGTCTAGGAACGTTTACTACGGGCATCTACCCGTCAAGCGACGATTTTCTCGGCGCTCCGTCAAGCGACGGTCTAATCGCTACCAACATCGTTGGCGCATCTCACTCGAGAACCTAATCTTCTAGTTTGGGTTATGGCAGTGTTCGTTTTGCTATTTTTAATTGTAATTTGTTTTATTTTTATAAAAATTTAATTTTAAAGTTAATAAATATTGTTACAACTATTTCTAAGACTTGGTTTTCTCAGAAACGTGCCAGTACCCAAGCATTCACAATCAGTATCACCACTATCGTCTACCGGGCACGATAAGGCTCAGCGTAGCCTGCATATCATCGCCGTCAGTACCTCTACTGACTGGTTAACTATTGTCATCAGCATTGGTACTACCTCAGACGCTTCAAATCTCCACTAATGGATTGCCCTACAGTTGTTTAGTGTTTTTTATGACCTTATTTACCCACTGTCAGTTTCTTATTACTTAAATGAGGTTTTAAGAATAAATTTGTAAAATTTATTAAACTTTGTTTTTGAATTGTCG
>JAQFZU010001110.1:0-15665 GCA_034696185.1 Henia vesuviana | reverse complement strand
TCCCAGGGGCCCCACAAGAATGTATTTTCTAATTGTAAATTCTGATTTGCAATGTCATAATTAATTATTGGATAATTTTGTGTGCCAGATATGGGACAAACACACCTGCAAAGAACCACTTATTGGCCTTGGAAAGTTGAACCTTGTCCGAGACAAAGTAGTTCTAGTAAAGTTTCTTAAGGCAATGTCAATGCAAATCAGTGAAAATAAGTTCAAAAGACTACCACACCTTTGATTATGAAAGAAAAAAAAATTGAACTTGAAATGCCTACCAACTTTTATGTAACAAATTCTGTTGCTGCCAATTTCCATTTTTCACTCGACAAAACATTCAGGAATGTGTGAAGTGAGCACAATTAAGCCTAATTTTACTTGAAAGACGTAATGGAATGTAATACTTAAAACCGAGGTTACAAACTGCCCTTTCATTTCCTTAATTGAAATAAAATATATTAAAAAAAAAATTTTTTTTATAGAAATAACAACTTAATTATTAGGTTAATTCAATGCATAAAAATGTTGGTCTACCTCTGTGCCAATTACTACAAAATCAAGGCCAAATTTTGTTGAAAAATTTATTTTAAGACAGTGGAAAAATTGTTAAGTCATCACACAAATACCTAATTTCACATCACTCTGCAAGTTTAAGCATTACCCACACCCTAAACCCATTCTTTTACTGAATACCAATAGGCCAACCTGACAGCTGTAAACCACTTGATAACATTTTACTCCCATCTAATCCCAAGTTCGTTCAGTTCGGTAATCTTAGGCCTAAGAATAGATTGCATTGAAGAGTAAATGTCAAGAGTCGTGAAAAGTCCATTTGATATTTTTCTCCTTCAACTTTTGACAAATTTTAATTAATTAAAAAATTTTTAAATCCTTATTACTTAATATTTAAAAAAATATTATAAAACACCTGGAATGTAATTTTCAACCATCAAATAACTTACGTAGGTTAAAAAAAATAATGTGAGTGGTTTTTATGACTTTAAAAGAATTTTTTTTTTCATTAAAAAAAAATTCTTCGTCACTTTACTCATTTAACGTGTAAATGGGGATTATAAAAGGGCCTGACGTTTGAATTAAAAAAAAATAGTTAACGTCATCCATCTAATCGTAAATAGGTTTTTTGTATAATCAGTTTAGGCTACTGGATCATGGTCATTATTGTTGCCATGCTGTCTGCTTATTTTAATAGTAGGCGGGTTATGAATCATCTTAGCCACAGGCTTTGAAGCCATTGCTCCAGCGAATCGAGGCCACGTGGTATAACATCTGCACATATAATTGCATGGAATATATATACAAGTGCATTATTTTCATTAACTCTTTAACTAATTTTTTTTTATTTGAAAAATGACCTAAAATTATTTTTTCTTTATTTTCTAACAAATATTTACTAAAAATGAGTCATTAATTTAATTTAAAAAAAAAAACTTTTGTTGACATCATTGATAACATTTTTCATTGAATTTGGGATTAATGTTCGAGTCAACAAAATATTTCAATTTTTTTGATTAATTTTTTTTATAAAATAATAACAAAAAGTTGATTTCCTAAAATTAATTTCATCCATCTTTTAAAAACTTATCAAGAATTTTTTTTTTTTTATATTTGCAAGGCCAAGTTGCTATTTTTACTACATGCGTTTGACAACTCGAGTTACCAGTGTGGGCCATTAATTTGTTTCATATTTCAAAAAGAATGCAAAAGCAAATTAAATTGGTCTTAACTGACATTTTGGTTATTCACTGATTAAAGAGTTTAAGCCTCATTTTAAATCCAAATTACAAGGATCACATTTTCATGCCTTTGGCATTTGCTATCAGGTCCATGGCCCCCTATTGGCATATTTGTCTCTAATCATTTAATTTCTCCTATAATTTCCAGACTCTCAACAATTTAATGACTTCTAATCTTCTTTCTAATAGGTCTTGCAATTACTAAAATATATTTTTTTTTATGTATAGAGAATCATAAATTAGTTGATTAAATAAATTTCCTTCAGAAGAACTCGAATTTCCTACGAAAACACTTGTAAAAGTGTAAACAAAATGTTTATTCAATTTACATTTATCGACGCCATAAATTTATAGCGATTAATTTCTTGGATATTTTTAACTATCAAAAGTAAATAAAAGGAGTTTGTAGTTAATTTTTAAAATTGCGTTTATTTTAAATTCCGGGTGTAAAAATCCACTTTTTGTTATTGTTTCGTCAATGATAGTATCCATAGTTACTCAGTTCCATTTAATTCATTTTTTTTTCTACCTTCATAAATCGATAAATTGAACTATGAACGTTGGCCTATGGTAAGAGTTTGTTTTAAAAAAAATATATTCGGATATTTAGTCTATCTTATTGTGGATCAAATTTTAAGCTTTTAACTTGCAAATTATAATGAATAATTTAATGTTAAAACTCGCATAACGGCTAGGCTTAAAAGTTTGTGTTTTAACTTAAGCCGAATTCGCTTTATAAAAAAAAATTCATAGAATAAATTTCGTCGTTAATAATTGCTTGAATGATTAATAATCTTATCTACGCATTCAATTTTAGCTAATTTTAAATTGGGGGAAAAAGAAAGTGGAAAAATGCAATTTATTAGTATAAGTTCAACGAACCGAGTAGAAAGTAGCTAAAATGGGATTTTTAAAGGTTAAAACTTTGAAAAAAAAATTTAAAAATGAAGGAAATAATAATACATAAATAAAACATTCGTAAATTATAAATAAAAAAAAAATGTGGCCAAGTCCTGTTTAAGCGAATCGTAAAAATGTAAGGTCAACATGTAGTTATACATTGCAAAGCACAAAACTCATTTGGAATTTAATCCCAACACACAATCTTAGCCTACTAAAAGTTAGTTATATAAGTGAACCTGGACAAAATTCAATCGGATTTGCCAACTCTAATAAAACTCGACTATTTTTGTAAACACTTTGAACCAAAATATACTCATTATATTTGAAAATACATAAAATGCTAATGAAAAAGCAAACAACGCATTTCCTGCCTTTAAATTCATTATTTTTTAAGTTTAAAAAACATTTTTAGTCGACTAAAAATTCTGTTCCCATTCAAAAAATCTATTCTTTTCTATCCCACTAACCTATTTGATAGATTTTTATTAACACTCACACTTTCTTAAAAGTAAACATAATGAAACCGTTGACCCAAATGAGCTTAAAAACGTGCAAAATAAAAAAAAAAATTTAAATTAAAAAAAAAAATAAAAAATTTAAAATTTAAATATGAATTATATTTTTATCATCGAAAAACCGAAGTTCCAACACTTATCAAGAGCAGGTTAAAGGTGAAACGGAGTTAAAGCCCATTTTCAATGTTATCGACTCGTGAGGTTACATCGAATTAACTCGAGTTTAAGCTTCGAAAATTAGATAGAAAATACTCACGTAAGATATCATTGGCAGTTTCCAAGCAGCAGCGAACGTTGCTTCGACTTGACAAGTGTCCTCAGGTCCAAAAAAGGCGATCGCCCCATCACTTTTCCACATGTCGGTAAGGGCTTTAGTGGAGTTAACCACGTCGCCCCAAGTGTCGTTCCACACGAATCGAAGTCGGTGATCGGGAAGGAGTGAAGTGTTGTTGTTTATTTCCTCCACGGCCAAAGCTATGGCACCTGAGATGACCAATCCCTGTTTTCTCCCCGAATTCTGACCATAAATATTAGTCAAGTAACCGATGGTCAGATTCTTGAATGCATCGTGTGCCGCCAACAATAGCGAAATGCAGAGCAAACGAAACAGGCAGTTCGAGCGCATTGTTTGGATTGGCGAGGCCTCATTGCCCAAATCTCGACTCGATCGGGTTCATGGTGCTTGGATCAAGGGGGTCCGTGAGCACAGACGCGCAGACGACTAATGATACACGCTGCTGGTTCCTGGTTCTCATGTGCCTCGTGACTGACTCTCGCATATGTGCGCGCATGCGTCTTTCTACATGACTTTTGTACTCCAATCGCATGTTTTTTTTATTTTTTTTTGTGGGATTTAGGGATTTAAAAGTGGGTTTTAGACTCGCGGATGAGATTGATGGGAGTTTTAAGTGGTTAGGGTGAGATTCGGTCATTGTTTAATGGAAGTTTTGTTGTTTGTGGTTGTGTATTTGGTTACGAGATGGCGCGTGTTGACGGTCGTAAATTTTCTTTTTAATGGTTCTTGGGTTTGTGCGTGTTAATTCCGGGAAATTTTTTTTTCTATTTTAACCCCCTTTAAATGCTAACAACCAACCAATTTCCGCTCGTCCTACATACAAGAAGTGTAAAATGTTGGAGATAAAAGTTCGAATGGAAATTTTTTTCTTATTTTTAATTTATAAAACTGAATAAAACGGATATTTAAGTATAGAAAAATGATTGACGAAATTGATTAAAAAAAATTTTTTTAAAGTTTCTTTTTGGAAGTGATTGGCAGTGAGTTGGAAATAAAAACGGGTTTTGTTGCGGCGGAATTTCGATTCCAATGTCATTTGATTCGTATTTATAGCATTAACTTTTTTATTGAGTTAATAAAGAGTTAAAAATAACCCGAAAATAATGTGGAAGTGCATTAAATCCAAGGTTGACTCGTCACTTTACTGTCCTGTTAGAGCAATAAACCTTGAAAGGCAAATATCGACCTTGAATATAAACTCACAAAAGCTATTAAAATCAATGGAATTTTTGTTTAAATTTTGAAAAAAATAAAAAAAAAACTTCAATTAAATTACCCCAAAAAAACAATTCAAACCGACGATCGGGTCGGTTAAAACGATCCGTTTAATTCCCAGGTGAGTTCCTGGCCTCGTTTTCCTTCAGGGAAAAAATTAAAAGTCAAGTTTGAAAGAAAAAAAAAATTGTATGATTCATGTAAAAGAGAAAAAAAAATAGGCTTAAATAACCGAAAAGTTCACAAGTGCAAGTGAAATTTGCCTGTGGCTTTACAAACCTTCTTTTCTTTTATCAATTCGACTATTTGTTTTCTTAAGTGTCGTATTTGACACGACAAATTGGTGAGTAAAAATGACACACAAAGTTCAATTTTCGAAATTATCCATCAAGTGACCAGTATAACTGACCATTGGTAACTAAATTTATATTTTTTTCCACAAGATTCCATAAGCTTCTGTAGAATTTAATTTCTAAAATTTAATAGAAAATCAGATTTCTTGGTAGGATTTTTTCTATTAACTTTTTTGCATTTAACCAAGATTTTAATAAGATTTTGAAGATATAAAAACTTTTTGATTAATTTCAATTTTTTTTCTGGAATTTTAATAGGAATAATTTTTTTAAAAATGTGTTTTTAGTTAGAAAAATGAAATATTAAAAAATTTAACAAATTTTGCATATTTCAAGTCTTTAAAATATTCCTTAATTATACATAGCTATTTAAACCCTCAGAAAAATGTTCCTCAAATATCATTTTTAACAATTTCACACAAAACTCCATTCACCACAAAACAAAAAAAATTTTCTTCGAAAATTCTTCACATTCCACACACTATTCAATTCAGCAACAAAGTTACAACTTAATAAATGATAGCAAACTAAAGAAAAACCTTTTATCTCACGTCCAATCTCTTTGACTAATACTTTCAAGTATTATCAATCAAATAGCAATTCAAAAACATCATTCCTCATAATAAATGAGTGATGTAAATGATAAATCAAGTCAGAAAAGAGTAGTTAACCTTGATAATAAGAAATAAGTAGCAAAAACAAATAAATAAAGGAATAAAATGGTTCATCAAACCAAACCAGGCGCCTCACGTTGCATTTTCACCTTAAGACCTCGCTAAACGTCGTTTGCACACGTGGAATCAGCGGTATGTCTAAGATCCTTGGCACTTCGACGTTGTTGAATCATAAACAATCACAAAACGACATCCAGACTGGTTACGGCAGGCACGATTGTGACACTTGCAAAAAAGAAATACAAAAACATGTTTTCACCCCCAACCGAGATTCGATCGTGTACGAATTTATTTCGCAATAAATATCTCCAACTTGTTATATATTCATCGCGATTCATTTAACGTTTATTTCTACACTCGATTGACAACAGATGGTAGCGAATCGTGTCTTTCTCATCGCAAATGTTTTAACTCTTGCGTTCATGTTTATTAACTAAAACCAGTTTTTCCCCACAGCTATGGTCATATAAACAATTTTTATATTAAATTCCTTAAATTTACCTAAATATACCGTAAAAATTTTTTTCCCAAATCGTAAATAACATTTTAAGTTTCTACATAAAATGCATGTTTCAATGGCAATTTTCGCTCGAGTTTGTTTTTATACGACTCATTGAAAACCATTCGAGTAACAAATTCGCATTTCACTTGATATTTATTCAAATCGCAACTTTAAATTGTCCGTCAAATATGAAACGGAGCATCAAAATCTTCGCTTTAAATGGTTGAAAAAAAGTAAAATAAACAATTTGAAAACATTGGTAAAAAATCGATGTTTACAATTTCTGTGTTTACAATTTTTCATTACGTAACCAAAACATTTTAAATAGCTTCGTGAATGCATTAATTTAAAATCTAAAAGATCCTCTTAAAAATAATTTTTTTTAAAAAATTAACTTTAAACTTGTAAATTTCAATTTCTCGTTTAAAATCGTTTCTTAGGTGCCCTTCGCTGGCGGCGAGGTTAAAATAACATCAAAAATAACATCACATTATATTTCACCTCACGTCAAATTAACATTTATTTTCCACTCGACCGATGCATAAAACATCGGTTGCTAAAGTAAACCTCAATTCCCATTAAATGCATTTAAATTCTAGACAATTAATACCACAATTTACATTAACGTTAAGCGATACCTCTTTAAGAATAAAAATCAATACCGCAACCCATTAGATTTAAGCTCTGGGAGTAGTTACAAAGACCTTATCTTATCAAACTGACAGATCCTTATAAATGTAAACACGCAATAACCACGTTTTTATTACATAACAAACCGTGTTCTAATCCTCATGAAGACCCATCGCTGTCAATTTTATTAGAAACAACAACACTCTGATCCGATGCTTTCACAAAGGGATTTATCGGGGATCCATCATTCAACGCCCCTTCTAAAGTGGCTCAATTACATCATTAAGTAATGACAAACTCGGACTGGCCGAAGCCAACTATTTTTTTCTCTATCTTTTCTTGCAAATTGAATTACATACTGAGTAATTCAATTTTATTTACTCGTCAACAAGGCGAAATTCATCTTTTATTTATATCTAATGCAATGTATATGTAAGCGAAATAAATCGCCTTAATGTGATATTAATGCTGAAAAGTACGAGATTGAAATGAACAACTCATTGATTTTCTTACAGAAGCCAAACGGAACCTTGGTATAATCTTATTAAGTGTATGTCAGGTTGCACCAATACATACTAACAAGCCGAAAAGGCCAGGAAAGATACAACTCAATTATATTAGCCCTTAAATAGCAACAAAAGATTGAAAGGAAATGATTAAAGATTGACAAGTGGTTGTAAATTAGTTTTTTTTTATTTATTTAAAGTTGGAGTAGAAAAGAAAACAAGAGTTGTAATTAAGGCAAAGTTGATTCTACTCAATTGTGGTTTTTGGAGTTGTTTGTTGTTGTTTTGTGTTTTGAAAAAAAAAACATCTGTTTTTTAACTGTTAAATATACAGAAAATTAATTAAGGTTATCATCATCAAAAAAATAAATAAATGGTTTATAAATAGAAAAATATTATTTCAAATATTTTTTTTTTATAAAAAGAATTTTTTTCAATCTTTATTTGCAGTCTGTTTCTATAGTCCTTGAGGTCAGTTTCTATTTTTAGGCCTTTGATAAGATTTTGCTTTCACCTGCTACCAAAGTTATAAAGTGATAATTTCATGGGTGGAATTTCCAAGCTAATAAAAGTTGAGGGAATTTAAATGGTTGGGTTATATTTATAGTAGTTGAAAGGTCAAGTGAGTGACACTGCCATTGAATTTATGGCTGCAAAAATTATAGGAAGGAAGGAGCAGGTTGCAATGGCTTCTCATATTGTTATTTATGGTGACTGTTAGTACTGTGGTCTCTAATTAACATTCGACAATGTCGATTTAGATGAGATAAACTTTTGTTTTCTGTGGAATAAAAGTGAATTTTTTTTTTAAAGTTTCTTTTTGCAATATAATTTTCAGGTCCCAAAAGATGACCTCTGGTGGTGAGTTGGGGAAAGGTTTTTGATGTATTTCTGCCATTCTAGGGACAAATATCTTTTTGTGTTGGTAATAACTCCTTTTTATATCATGTGTTACTGAAAGAGAAAATGAGGTTGACTTTGATGGAGTTTTTATATTTTTGTTTTCAAAAGTAATCAAATTTTAAATATTCTTGTAAATTGTTACGTAAATCTTGTTTTCATATTTCCATGTTTTATGGTGTGTAATAAAAATTTCTTTCCTTAATTTCATTTTATATCATGTTAAATATTCTTGCACAATAACCAAATGCTTTTCTCAATTATTTAACTTTTTTTCCAATTTCAACTAATTTTCAACTGTGACAAAAGCCAAAGTGAGCTAAAAATGCTCAATCGATAAGCTCAAAGCACAAAAGTGGATTAGACATTTAAATATTAAAACGACAATTTCAATTTGCTGTCGGAAAAAGAAAATTACGAAATAAAATTAAAAAAATTAAAATTTTCTTTCAAACAATATACGCTAAATAATTATTTTGGCAAAATTTGAAATCTTATTATTTACCATCTATGAAGGTTGTGCAGTAACATGGAACACGACTCATATTAACTCCCTCTGGGCAACTCAATATCAATGTTTAACCAATTCGCGCTTTCTTTTATTTCCAACTGACTTCACCATACACACAAAGTCTCTTAAATGGATTTTATCTGCTATATAAAGGGGTTCTGACGTCATAACGTCTTAGATGTGAAAAAATCAATATCTTGAGACTCGAAGTTGGTAAAATAATAATAAAACTAAATTATTTGCAATCACATTTCTGTAATTTTAGTATTATTTTCTTCAGTGGAATGAATTATATACGAATTCCAGTTCCTTAATTCTTTAACACTGAAAACCACTTAACAACACAAAAAAAATTTTTTTTTGAATTTTTGTTAAATTTTGTTAAATTTTGTTATAAATTATAACTTGCTCGTTCTTAAAATATTCCTTATAAAGTTAAAGTTCACTTGAGCGCAATGAATAACGAATAGCAGAGGACAGTGGCACCATCTGTAGTGAATTGCACAAAACACTGCCTCTCTACAATCAATCAAGAAAATAAATTTTTATTTACGTAAGACACGAAAAAATACCTTTCATCAAAATTCATCACTTCAAATAAAAAAATATATTCTTAATTTATCACTAAACTGGCGTTTCCATATCGACCTCGTTATTAACAGTTATTCCATCGCAATCCACTTTAATGTTCGTAGACAAATCGCACATTTTTCCTTTATCGCTGCAACTCGAAACTTCACAAATATCAAATGTTCTGTTCTTCTCTAAATAATTTACACTTTCACTTAAAGATTCCTCTCGTATTTTACCTCTTCTCACTAATCCGTTTAACTCTTTCTCTGTCCAGATTAGCATACACCCGCCTCTTAACGAGCTTATCCTCTCGCACTTTTGCCGAATCCTTTGCTCTCTTTTCGTTTCGTCTTCACTTACCAACCAATAAGTCTTCAGGTCACCTTTACCCTAAGCAGAATAAAATTTGAATAAATTTAATTATGTTTTTATATTTAAATATAAATTAATTTCGTAACCTTCATTTTAATGAATCCTCTTTCTTCTAATGTGTATCCACCTAATTTATCCAAAATATCCCTGCACTGATAACTACAGTGCACTTTAAGAGCTGCTTGTAAATATAAAAGAATTGCACTGCAATTGTACTGTTTAGATTTTAAGTTTAGTCCAAAGTTTTGATTTGTATCCATGTGATATTCTACGGGTTTTTTTAACAGTACTTACGTAGACCGTTAGATTCCATTCGTGATGCTGTGTTTACTGTATCCCCGAATAGACAATAACGTGGCATTTTTAAGCCCACGACACCGGCACAAACTGGACCTGCGAATTAATTTTACTTATGTTTAGTAATAATTACAAAATATGCAAAAACACAAAAAATAAAAACAAAAACACACACAAAACTCCCAATATTTATCAATAAATACCAACATCTTTCAGAGTAATTAACAATCTGTCAGAATCACTCATCGTTTGCACAATGAGGTCAGTCATCAGTTAATTACATAAATGCCAGTTGCCGATAGCTGTTAATTGGATAAATATCATATGTATTTGTATTTTCAAAATCAAAAACCACGTTTTAATTATGAATATCGGTTGTTAAAATAATTAATCGAGTTTAGTTTCAAAACATATTTTAAAATGATCCAAATAAATAATTTTTAATTAAAAAAAAATAAAATTCTCATTGTTTCAGTCCCTAATCATGAGTATAAAACAGTTAGAAAACTGCATGTTAGTATAAAAAACCAATTCTCAACTTCATTAACAGCAAGGTTAATCACTGACTAACAACTAGTTATTGTTCTACTTACTGCCAATTGCATTTGCCCAATTGAAAACTTCTTGTTAATCTTCCAGTGGCTGTTATCAGTCATCAGACTCAACAAAGTGATCAATTATTTATAGATCATGACTGATAGATTCTCAGTCACTTTAATTTCAACTATTTGTAGCCTAACAGTTCACTAATAGTTTGTTTTGTGCAAGATGTGATGTAACAAATTTACCACTTTTCCTACTGATTACTGCAAGACATCCAATTTGCCACTTGCTTCACTGTTAATAATTAGATCAATTGGCATGATAAATAGTAATTATTCTATCTCGATTAATTGTCCATTGATTGACAAATAAAAATTAATTAATTCTTTTAAAAAAAAAATAAAATAAATTTTTTTTTTGTAAAAAAGAAAATCGAAATTTAAAGTAAATAAAATCAACGACTTTGTTAAGACACAAAAAACTAATTTCACTAGTGAAATATTCAAGATGTTTCCATTAGAGACTCAAAGAAAATGGAATTAGTCGAAACTCAAAGTTCCATGTGTAAATTGTAAAAGTAATTAATCCCAAATGAGTTGAGAGACAAAACAGAGAGACGAATGTAAAGAGGGTCTACAATCAAAAGAAATAAAAATAAAATTTGAAATTTTATTTTTATTAAAATAATAAATTTAAATATAGAATTTCTAAACGAAAAAAATAAATCGAAGATGCTTAGAATATAACAAAAACGCTTCTTTTCGATGTTACAACCAAGAATAGAAGTTGTAAACAATTCTTTACTATTGATTTGTGGCGCCATCCTACTTTAACGAACAGAACTTTCCACTCACATATTTCTACTATCTCCTTATCCCATATTCTCAACACGTTTTTAGCTTCACACTAAAACTAATCTCTAATACTACACCTGAGTGAATTCCGATTCGAAGTTTAAGAGTGTCGTTAACTCGATGTCGAATCTTAAACTTCTTCACCGCATCGAGCAAGTGTAGCGACATTGAGGCAATTTCGCCCGCGTGCGAATCACCATTGCGAATTGGTAAACCGCTCACAACCATATATGCATCTCCGATAGTCTCGACCTTATAAACATCGTAATTCTCAATAATCGAATCAAAACACGTGTACAAATCGTTGAGAAAATCGACCACCTGCAAAAAGAATTTTTAAAAAATATCACAAATGAATTTGATAAAATACTCTTTTTAATCTGAACACGTAGAAAAATAATAAAAATAAATCGATAGCATTATCTTCTTCGTTTCTAAGAAGCTTACTTGCAACGGTGTACTTTCGGCAGACATTGCTGTAAAACCCACAATGTCACTAAAATAAATCGTGACAGCATCAAAGGATTCGGCCTCGACTGGTTTCCCTCGTTTCAGTTGCTCGATAACATAACTAAAATTAAAAATAAATAGCATTCTTTAAAAAATCAAATAAAATTTGCATTTCTAAGTTACCGCGGCAACATTTCGTATAGCAAAGCATCGGTTTTTTTCTTTTCTTCTAATAACTGATCCGTTTTCTCGTCGACCAAAGCTTCCAAATTGTTTGCGTATTTTTCCATCATAGCAATCATGTTGTCAAAAATATTTGATCTCCTAGAAATAAATTTAAAAAAAAAAACTTTAATATAAAACTTGTATTTTTCAGAAGTAAATCAATTTATTTAAGCCGTTATCAAAAGCCGTTTTGATAAAAAACATAAAAATCAATAAATTATAATTTTTTTATGCAAATTTAAATGTTTTGAATCGTGTTATTCAAAAGTAGCAAAAACAACAAAAGAAGAAAAACACTTGATGGAAAATTTAAATAATTTCATTTAAAAAAAACTTCACATTATGTGGTGAAAACTAAATTTCATAGAATAACAAAGAATATTCACTGAAATTATTACTTGCTTTTGTTTAAATAAGAAATTTATTGTTTTAGATATTTCCAGAGAAAGTATAGAAAATGTTATTTAAGACTAGCGAAATAAAAGAGTCTCATTTGCATAAAAATAAATAATAAAACAAAAGTAAAACGTACATTCCTTTCCTTTGAGGTCTAATCCGTTGTCTAACAAATTTAAAATCAGGTCTTTCTTCAGGGATCTCGTTCCAACATTCTCTCAAACAAGTTTTGACATAATCCAATGGATTATCCATTAATTCAACTTGAGGTCTGAATGGTGTACTCGCATCAGTGCCATCGATAACTTTTTTAAGAATTTCTAAAATTAAATTTAAAATTAGTATTTTTAATTTTTATTTTAAAAATATTTATAAAATACAACCTTGTGGTGTCATGTCTATCGTTCCAAACGGTCCCTGACGGCAATGAATTTCATATAAAATTATTGCGAATGAATAAACATCACCCTTTTGAGTTCCAGCAGGTGGTGCATTGGCGTCTCGCAGCAATTCTGGTGCTCGATACAAAAGCCCTAAAAAAACATCCAAATTGCATCAATTCTTGCCTGCATTAAAAAAATATTACAATTCATAAATAAATAGTGATGTTAAAATGAGTTTTTTCAAAGTTAAGAAACAAGGATTAGCACTCAAAATGCGCATTTCACGCTCAGTTCACACTCCCTTTTTTTTTAAAGCTCAACATTTACAAGCTAAAAACATTCTTTACTCTCTTACTTTCATAATAACACGATGGATCAACCTGATCATCGACTTCAGCACCAGCCTTGAATTCGTCGAGGCCAAAATCAGTAATTTTTAAAACCCATCTGCTATCAACTAAGCAATTTGTAGCCTGAAGACGACCGTGACTTCTAATTGGACTGTCGTGTAAATAAATCATGCCCTGTCAAACAATGTAAAAAAAAAATTCAATTATATCTCGAGTCAAAAAGTAAAATTCCTAAACAAAATATTTACTCGAACAATGTCATCCACGAGCGATGCAATAAACATGTTATCCAATTTAACTTCAATATTTTCTAAAATATCCTGCAATCAGAGGTTTTGTTAAGTATCAAAAAATATTACGATAATAATGTTTACTTTAAGACTTCCACGAGCACAATATTCAGTAATAATGCAGATGTTGGGTGGATCGACACAGGCACCAATGAATGAATTCAAATTATCGTGATGTAAATCTCTGAGCTAAAATTTAAATAAATTAATTCACTAATTAATAGAAAAATAAATAAACTTACAATTTTTAATTCCTTTTTCATCTTTCTCGTAATGTCTATATTTTTTTTCCGAACTCTTTTAACAGCGCAGACGTGGCCTTTGTAGTTACCGATTTGTGTGTAAATAGACGAGTAACGGAAATCAAGATCCGGATTGGAATTGAGAGAAATTTGACTCGCGCGAATGACAGGATGAACCATCTGAAATTGACAAAATAAATGAAAATCAATACATTTGAATTCCTAATTACACCTATTTACTGAATAATATTTTCAATATAAAAAACATTTAGTAACTTGTAGAAATTAAGTATATGGTTTGCTGATTCATATACTGCGGTAATTTCGATGTCCATAAACATTTCAGACACGAGTTTCATTAATGGAATTGGTTAAAGGAATTATGTTGCTGCAGGTAATACGTTCTCTTTAAATTTAATATTTTTTTTTTCAGTCTCAGCAACACAAATTTAGTTTTTTATTATCGCTATAGATTGTGACGCCTGCTTTTGACACTTTTGTTTATTTATAGTGAGGACATGAAAATTGCATTGGTTGAAAATTGGATTTTAAATTAATACGAGGTAAATATTTACGTGAAATTTATTTATGTAAAATCGATTTGCGTATAAATTAATTTACTAATTTCTCTATTTTATTACGGAATTACCATTAATCGATCTTCTAAATAAATATTCATCTCGGTTGTTGTAAAATGATATGAAACAAGTGAAGATTGTGTTCTAGCGCTATAGTTCACATACAATTACTTTCTTAGAATGCAAATAGTCATGAAACTTATACATTGAACTGAGAGACAAATAAAGTTAGATGTATTAACATTAGTAGTAGAAAAGTTGTTGATTGTCAGGAAATTGGGATAGCACGAATCCGTCTGCCGCCGGAATTTAATTAATTAGAGAGTTCAGTTTTTCTCTAATTTAAGCAATAAATGAAATAGGCGATATCGTCTAAGCGAGCACTGGCAACAGCCCAAAATAGTAAAACGTAGATATTAAAAAATTTTCTTATCATTTGCAACAATATAAATGTCTTTAACCAAATGGTCGATTTGTAATTATATCACATTTCTCAATTCTTCTGTATACTATGTAAATGATAGTCATACAATCGATATTTATTGGTAAATCCCATCTTGCATTTCAAGCAACCTTAGTAGTTGGCTGAGAGATTAAGTTTTAAACCCGACAACAATTGTTACTATGTTCTGAAGTATCGATTTCTTAACTTTACTCAATCAATACTTGCCTTTACCGCATTGCAAGTAATAAAATCACTGGTAATAAATTATATTTTCAACTGATTTTTATGGTATCGTCAAAATTGCTAATTTGCATGTACTTTACATTTTTATGAAGTAAAATCTTTTTTTTACATTTCAGAGTTAAATAAAAGCAACAATAAAGTAATAAAACATCTTTCTTCATAATCACATTTGTTAGACTTACTTTTTAGCAAATAATTTAATACCTGTTTCAAGAAGTAATAAAAATACTAATAAATTTTACAAAAACAAGGTCTGACATTCCATTCTAAAGACTGGGCATTCAGTGATAACTCAAGCGCAATTTAAATAATGATACAGCATTTTCTTAAAGTCACTTGCCCTGAATTAAACAAGCAATTCATTATGAGGTAATCAGTGAGATTACATGTTTCGAGTAATTTGATGAATGAAATGAGATTATCAGATCCACACACTAACATTGTAAAAGAACAAAAATCTAGTTATTGCTACGAGTTGCATGTTTTTGGGGTAATTCTATTCACTAATGGACCAATTTCATCTGTAATTTGTAGTAGAAAATTCTTTCAATCTCTTTAACATTCGTCAATAAAGGAACTCGCAATACCAATTGCGTATATCCTTGTCACCGTAAAATGTGATTAAGAATAATGAAATAGAAAGTAAATCAAATTAATTAAAAAATTTAAAAA
>JAQFZU010001109.1:0-15677 GCA_034696185.1 Henia vesuviana | reverse complement strand
CACCACCAAGGAGCCCCTTGATGGTGAACTTCCAGGGGGCGCCACGAGGAGGCTAGGGCATGGAAGTTTCGCCCCCCATGGTGGCATGGCATCATGCAGTTGAATTGGGAGATGGAATGATAACTGAGGATCAGTTAGTGTTGCAAGTACTCGATGGCGTTTGAGAAGATTATGATGAAGTTGTTAGTTTTAAAAAATGACAGTACAAAGAAAACAATAAAAAAAGGTAGAGATGTTCTGAACGAAGAAGAAAAAAGGAAATTGCGCAGGCAAGAAGAACGCCCAAACCGTTATGGGGGGGGGGCGCATAAATCGTTTTCATCGATTCGAGGAAAAAGAGGGCAAAACTTTATCGAAAACAAAAGTGAAAATAACGAAAGAAATAAAAACAATTATGAGAGAGAATTTAACTTAAATTAATCTAAAAACAATAGCATGCAACACCCTGATTGTCTCGCATGTTGGTCGTATAGGAAGATAGGCTACAACTGCCAAACATCGAAGCCCCAAAATCAGGGAAAATGTTATAATTGTGGCGGTATAGGGCACAAGGCACTACAGTGCAGAATTAAAGAAAGAGAAGTCAGAGAAGCAAAAGATAAGAAGAAAAACGAAAAACAAGGAGCTCTATGTGTAATGGAAGGCACACAAGACGAAAAGGTGATAACAATCAAAACCATTGACCCAGCCTGGTATCGGGAGCAATGGTGTGATGACACATGGCAAAGTATGAATCCCCATATCAGGCTGGTGTTAGTGCCTCCAAGGCCAATGAACAAAGAAAAATTTAATAGTTGACAAGAGCAGAGACAATTAATGGACGAGATTTGGGACCAAAAGTGCTCGCTTCCATTAGATGAGGATTCAATAGAGCAAAGTAGTACCGAAGAAGATAAAGAAAAGGAGAATGAAGAAAAAGTAAGTAAAGATGAATTGGGAAAACGAAGAGAAGCACCAAAATTATCAATGGAGGAAAAAGATGACAACGAAATCCTTTAAAAAAAACTACTTTAAAAAACTTAACATGAAGTTAACTGAAGAAGATTACAGCCAGCTGGCGGCAGAAATTGAGAGACAACAGCAAAGTAGAGCTAAAAAAATGCAAAAATAAAAACAAAAGAAAATGAAAACGAACAAATTAGAGATGAAAAAGTTGAAAACAAATATTACAGAAGAGGAAAAGAAGGAAGATAAGTACATTAAAAAGATTAAATAAGAAATTAGCAACGAAAAGAGAGAGACAGAAGAAAATAAATTCGTAGATAATCATGAAAACAAGACGAAAAGGGATGAAATAGTAGGAAACAGCAATCTGTGGGATTATCACGAAGAGATACAGGAGAACATTTTTAAAAAACATAGAAATAGCAACATTGTATATGGTTGAAGAAAAGAAGCAATACGGCACTATATTTTACACGAAAGACAGAAAGAATGTATCAAGATGTAGGAGGAGAATTTGTTGGAAGGAAAGGAGGATGCTGGAATGTTGACAGGTAAGAGTAGAATTAAGAATTTATTTTTAAACTGCAATTTTAAAACGGCATTCCCAATAATGACTAATGGACAATTAGATGATGATGAATGGTTGGTTGACTTGGGAGCCACGACTCACATGACAAATGGAATTGATTATTTCAACAAAAGTTTGTAAACAATTTCAATGCCAATAACAATAGCTGAACAAAATAAAACAATTCTAGCAACAGGAAAGGAGAATATCAAATTATGTCACGACAAAAACGACTTGATAATTAAGAACATTTTATTTGTTCTGAAGTTAGATTCAAATTTACTTTCAGTAGCCAAATTAATTGAGGAAAGGAACCAAGTAGAATTTGATGAAAAAGGAGTCGTCATTTTAAACAAGAAAATCGAGAATGATAATTTTAAGGGATTTAAAATGTCAAATAAATTTATTGTAAATACTGAAATGAACCTTCAATGTGAGCCAACCCAAACAGTTGAACAATGTTATAAAGTAAGTTCAGAAAGTATGATCTGGCACGAACAATTGGGTCATATAACAGAAAAAAATTTAAATAGAATGGTAAAGGAAAACATGGTAAGAGGGATGAGAAACATGAGTTCGAAAGGAAAGGGAGAATGCAAAGTATGTGTGAAGGGAAAGCTTTCTAAACTCCCACATAAACCTAAAATGGGAATTACAACGAGCTCAATTCTCGAGCTATTACATATGGATTTAATGGGACCAATCATCTCAAAATTGTTGAGGGAGCACAATACATCTTGGTCATGGTAGACGACTATAGCCAAATAATTTTTATACAAACGTTGATGGTAAAATCTTAAGCTGAAGAGTAAATAAAATCATTCATAATTCAGACAAAAACCCAAACCGTTAAGAGAGTTAAAAGAATACGAACCGATAACAGGAGGGAATTTTGTTCTAATAAATTAAAGGAATACTATACAGAAAGAGGGATTTCGCATGAGTTAATTGTACCGTATATGTGGAACATTAATGTTCTTCGTTTCAATAATTTTTCTGTTATGTATTATATATCATTCGATTTATTGTAGTACTCGTTTATAACGACTTAATTCTTTTGGTATTCATAATTCATCGATTGCCAATTGTTGCATTATACAAGATATTCACTTTGTTTTTGTAGCACTTATTGTAAAGTGTTTGCTGATATTTATAATATTTTTCCAGTGTGTAAAATTGATTGTTTTCACGTTAAATATCGGAAGCGATTCAGTTGAATATATTTTGTAACGATCACGTCACTACTAGATGGCGTCAATCGATTTTTGTACCTAATTGCCATTTTATATTTAATGTTTATATAAATCTATTTATAGCTCAGAGATGCTGTGATACATCTTTCTATGTATTCTTGTTTTAGCCTAATATTCTGTGGGCCATGGGCTAAAAAACAACTTGTAATCTTTTGAGGAGAAAAGTTGAGCATAATTTTTGCTCTTAATTAAATCAAATTGTTCCTGCAAATGCGTGTTATTTTATTCACATTGAATCATTTCCATTTAATGCACGACTTCGAGGGATACTGGAGAAATGTCAGTATAATATTATTATGAACTTTATATCGAATAATAAGCATCAAAAAAGCGGTGACAAAAATCGAGGAACAAGATTTATGCAAGTTAAACGGACTCAATAAACGATTGTGTTTTATGCGCAAAAGGACAATAACTTTTTATTATAAATATAATCCCTCGTTACTCTACATTCCAACAGTATAACCCACAGAGCAACGTGGTAATGAAGCAAACTAATTGCACATTGGTCGAAACTATGCATACAATGTTACTCGACGCAAATGCTCCAAAGGAATTTTGGGCGGAAGCGGTACATGCCGCTGCAAGTATTAGAAACGTTACAATTTTTACAGTGACGGGGAAGACACTATATGAGGCATGGTATGTTCAAACACCAAAGATGTTATTTTAAGCGATTTGGATGTAAGGTAGAGGCTCGAATGCATTCCACATTAGGGAAACTGGATAGCAGAACATACGAGATTATGGTAGGTTACTCGGACATTAGGAAAGCCTATAAAATTTACAAAGAAAATACAAACAACGTGTTAAAAGAAAGAGATGTTATATTTTTTGAAGGAAGAATGTTATAGAAGGAAGAAACAAAACAAGGTAAACTTGAGGAGGATTGGTTGCAACTATTATTACAATCTGATGATAGTTCAGGAAATGACTATGTAGTAAGTAAGGAAACGAACTCTACACAATCCAAAATAAAATTTGATAAATATTTTATTCAGAATAATCAGAATGAGGAACAGCAGGTACAATTAATACAAGGGGCACGTTCAAAAGAGGCAACAAGAGAATTACAATTAGTCAAACAGTTGTTAACCTGCAAAGAAAACGAGAGACAATTAGTAGAACAAGGGATTAGACAATCATTGAGATTGGTAAACAAACGGGGGAAACAGGCAACTAAGGTTGACGATTCTAACCACCCACTGTCTTATAAGGATGCAATGTCAGGCAGGGATAAGGACAAATGGCAAGGAAGCAATGACAAAGAAAATAAATTTGATGCATGAACATAAAGTATGGGAAATGACTAAATTAGCATGGGAAAGAAGGCTATAAGAAGTAAATGTGTGTATCGAATCAAAATGTACACGAAGGAGGAACTAGTTAAGTATAAAGCAAGGTCAGTGGCAGTGGGGTGCGATCAAAGGCAGGGTGCTGACTATGAGGAAACGTATTCCCCAGTAATTAGAATAGAAACATTACGAACGATAATAAACGAGGCAGCAAAGAGAGGGTTACGTTCGAAACAACACAATATAGAGAAGGCATATTTGCATGGAAACTTAGAGGAAGAAGTATTTATGAAGCTACAAGAAGGGTTTAAAGAAATCAAGGACAAGTTTGCAAGTTACTAAAAAGTTTATATGGCCTTAAACAGGCAGGACATTGTTGGAACGAACAGATTCATATGGTGATTGAGGAGGAAGGGTTTAGTCAGTCACCAGATGATCCATGTCTCTACTACAAAAGAAAGAAAAGTCATTTTATGTTAATAGGAATTTATGTATATGATGTAGTAACCTTAAACACAATTCAAAAAATAGAAAAGGAAGCAATAGCAGGTTTTAAGAAAAATGTTAATTGGAAGGAAATGGGGGAATTAAATTATATACTAGGAGTAGTTTCGTACATAGATGGGATGATCAAGCTTAGTCAAGAGAAGTATATAGAGAAAATATTAAAAGTATTTGGCTTAGAAAATTGTAATACAGTGGTTAATCCCATATAATCAAGTCAACATTTAGACGAGGATAACATAGTAAGTGAGGAAGTGAAATCCGAAAAATATCAGAAATACATAGGAAAAATGGTGTACTTGGACGGTTTGTACAAAACCTGATAATGCTTTTGCTGTGACATGTTTGTCACAATATAACAAGAATCCAAAAAGAATTCACTTAGAAGCAGCAAAACAAATACTACGATACGTTAAAAGGACAAAAGATTATGGTTTGTGGTACAAAAAGGAAGATAGAGATTTAAATGTTTTTACAGATGCAAGTTGGAACATTATGAAAGATGCTAAGGGATTTTCAGAAATAATGGTCAAAAATGACAATGCCATAATCAATTGGAAAAGTAGAAAACATAAATTTGTGGGTGAAAGATCAATGGAATGTGAGCAAGATGCTATAGCAGAAGGAATTAAAGAGTTCCTATGAACACGAGATCTATTGGAAAGAGCGAGATTAAAGGATGAAAAGGAAAGATTAAGTCTATATAGTGACAGTTTAAATATTGTGTTCATGATGGATAAATGAGTCAGAAAAGCTAAAACTAAATATTTAAATAGAGAGAATCATTTTATAAAATTGAACTTGGCACAAGGAAATATAGTGGTTAGACACATCCCTGGGAAACTGCAAGAAGCAGACATACTTACCAAAGCTGTGACTGGCGAGACAATGAATCACATTGTAATTGCAGCAATGTGAGTGTTACAATGTGACTGTTATAATGAGCACATCACATTGTGATTGCAGCAATGTGAGTGTTGTAATGTACATATCACATTGTAATTGCAGCAGTATGACTATTATAATGTGCATACCAGATGCGAATTTGATTAAAAAATATTACTCGAGTAAGGTTTATAATTTGTTATATTTTTTATAATTTTTTTTACTGTGCCGGAATTTTTTGTCCAATTGATGATCTCAAATGAACTCATTTGACCCAATCAGAGCTGCCGAAACGAGAAGACGACATGACCTTCACAATGTGACTGTTGTAATGTGCATATCACATTGTGATTGCAGCAATGTGAGTATTACAATGTTACTATTATAATGTGCATATCACATTGTGATTGCAGCAATGTTAGTATTACAATGTTACTATTATAATGTGCATATCACATTTTTTTCTTTCTACTTTTTTTGATAGAATGCATCAATGGAGTGGCGAAGCATTTGACAACCCTCGTAGTTCTTGCAGCTTGGAGGATCCATTGAAACTTTGAATTTTCATGGTGAGAGGTTGACCTGGGCATCCGCCATTAGTTGCGCAATTTAAGTTCGATCTCATTTAAAGTGGCGAATCTTGTTTTCTTCCAAGCATCTGATCCCAGTTGGACGCTGCGACATCATTGTGTTCTTAGTAGTCGAGTATAAAACACACAGGGCCATTTTAGAACGAATACTAATTTACTGGACTACATATTGAAAATTATAACAAAACGAAAAGATGTCTGCCAAGTTGTTGTCTGACAGGACAGAGATGGGTGCAATGAGGAAGAAGGTCCTCGGCCAATAGCAATTGGTCACTCATTCTGTTGACCAATAAAAACAAACTAATTTGTCAGTTGTAATGAATTTTGCCTATTGCAAAATTCCCTGACTCGAACTTATTAATCCATTTATTTAAATACACTTGAATAATATTGCATAAAACCCTACAAACGCGATCTCAGCAAATATTGAATTATCGTATGCACTAGCGCCATTTCCGCACCTAGTGGCGAAATAGAGCGATACGAATTCGGACACCAATTCCGCGGAAATTGGAGTCCCACCTCGTCTAACTCCTGGCAATAAATTTGCACGCTTTAAAATCTTTAATCATAAGAAGTAAACTAATGATTTAAAACTAATAATTGATTACTCAGATCCATATGCAAATGTACCATTTATTTAATTTAATCTAATTTTAACCCCATCTGATGATGAAAAGGTGATCAGTCTTTTCATCACTCAGATGAATTGGATCTCAATCTGGTGAAATGTCATCACTTTTAATACTATGTCGATGCTTTGACCGACTCCCTAATTAAATCTAATTTGCACATGGGTCCTTTTATATCATAAACATGATGAGCGATGTTTTGACGATCCTTTGGATATAATGATGTCATTTTTCGCATGTACATTTCGTTGCCACACCATTCAGAGCTGATTATGATGACTTGTGCAAATTTAAAGGGGCACTGATGTCATCATTGATCTTCAAGGGTGTTGAAGATTTCCTGAAATGATATTTTACCAACGAACAATGTTTCCTTTTCGGAAATGATAATTATACAATAAAATCACATAAAATAAGTTCTACAATAATAGCAACAATAATACGATTTCTTTAAAACAAAATATAAATGAATACTAAAAACGATTAAATAAACAATACAATAATTATTTTAACACTTTCGATGTTTCACTTCACTACATTTTTCCCAACGCCACATGAGTTTGCCGAGTCAAACTCGCGCTAATTAAGACCACTTCCCGAAGTATTTTTGGCTAGAGAAGTGAGCGCACAGCATGTGGGAGCCCGTCCGGGATTAATTAAAAACAATTTGAGAAAAGATCCGAGAAATGTAATTTTTAAATAGACAGCTTGAAACAATTTATAATGTCAGACAAAAGTTTAGACATGGGTACAATTAGTACGCGTCTGCGGAAATGCATTTGCAAGAGTCAAGAATCATCCACATTGGCTGATGATCTTGCAAGAGAGACCCTAACCCGAGAAGTAATTACAAAGACAATGGAGCAGCATGCTCAGGACTCATTAGCCAGTGACAGTGAAGCGCACTTGCCTGGAGACAGAGCAGCAGTTGATTTGCGCCGTGTACTAAACCCCCCAGCGCAGAAAAATCTTTTGTTAGGCGCATCCTCATCATCCTCTTCCGAACGCCTTTCAGGTTTAATTAGGAACAATTCAACTCCTATATCGCCAACGCAATAATTTGGTGATACTCCAAACCCCAGGAAAGAGTTGACGGCAACTTCGCCGCAAGGCTAACCCCCACCTTCCCCACAAATTGAAGAAAATCAAAAAACGTTTGCAATGGCCGTCAACGACTATGATGAAGAAATGGAGGCGGCAATTCGACTTGCGATGCATCTGGGCATTGCCTGGAGGCTCAGCATGACGCCATCGCAGATAAGAAAGGCAGTAAATGCCAAGATAAGAAATATGAGCGTCCCAACCCCGAGCCAAACGACCATTATGGCTCCAGCCAGGGAGCAACCCAATCCGCCGACACGAGATGGCGTTGCACTCAACCCAGATGCCCCACATAGCCCAATTCCCCCATTTAAGACAAACCCTCAAAAACCACCCCCCTTCTAACAATTGATGATTTCCAGAGCCGTACTGGAGCACCCCAAAGTGCACGGCAATTGTATGAGTTACAGATTCAAACGGAAGACGACGAGTCGTTCACTGACGACGAAAGCAACAACCAGATGGATCGAGCCGTACAAGAAATCAATCAGCTAATTCAAAGGCAGAATAGGTGTCGAAAAAGAACACGCCGAGACTCCCGAACAGCACACCCCATCGAAGGAAATCAAACGCGCCCACCTGTGATCGACGCAATCATACACCGCCAAGAAGGCTAGATCCACCATGAGATTCACCACGCGATGCCCCAGGTGAGTATGAAAATTACAAAACAGGTAATTTCCGTCTGTGTTGCAACTGGATCTAAAAATGTGCGAAACGCAGCTCCGAAAGTGACCGGCGACACAACGACTTGCCCCGCGACAAGCGCGAGTCTCGCCCCGATCTCCAACCACCTGATTCCTCCAATGACACCCCCCTTACCAGAACTCAAGTTCAAAAAGAATTTGATAATATGTGGCGAGATCGCTGCATTTCCCAAGGATTAGGCGATAACGACATTGTAACAGTCAGAGCCATTTGTGATAAGTATGAAAGAAAATACATTCTACGCCCTGTAATGTCGGGAAGTATAAAATGGGCTTTAGTAAATCCGCTTAAGTTCAATGGTACGTGGAAGGCCAACACTAGAGGGCTCGACAAGATCGTGCAAGTCGCAAACGAACTCAATGTCGACCTCACCTACATGGTACAACATGGAATGTCAGGCGTATTAACAGGGCATCCACTTGAATGGTGCAAGAAACATAAATTTGCCGATTGGCGCAGTTTCGTCCGACAATACAGAATTGATTTTGGAGAAAATGAGACCGAGAAACGAGAACGTGCTCGAGATCTACAACAACAGCCAGGAGAAAACATTCGCGACAACGTCACGCGTTACAAAGCCGAGTTAGAAGGTTTAACCCGTCCATTAGAAGATAACAGCAAAGAAATGATGATAACCAGTGGTTTATCGGCCCACTCACATAAAATACTGCAAGCAGCTCGTTTACCCATGAGCAGGTGTTATACGCAGTTGAAAGCTTTTCTTCAAACCCCTCCCTTGAAATTGATATTTC
Organism: Henia vesuviana; assembly: GCA_034696185.1. Classification (NCBI taxonomy): domain Eukaryota; kingdom Metazoa; phylum Arthropoda; class Chilopoda; order Geophilomorpha; family Dignathodontidae; genus Henia; species Henia vesuviana. The sequence continues at coordinate 6,444 of JAQFZU010001109.1, read as the reverse complement.
CTACCAAGCTGCTCTGCCAGCAAGCAAAAAAGCCGCTAGAAAAGAGTATGAAAACCAAATAAAAGCAGCTGAAAATCTACAGATGAATTTCTCTGCCCACAGTGGCAGTATGTGTTGAGCCAACCCCAAGCTCGGATGCGAAACACCGAGAAATCCAACCCCCATTCCACCCCGAAAACGCAAGGTAAAGCTTATGTGACTACGACAGCGAATGACGCTAGTGATAGTCACTCCCCGAGTGGTTCAGAAAGCTCTAGCGAGACTTCCGAAAGCAAACCCAAATACCCAATCTATTTCGTTGACGAGGATGACGAGAAGTGCGTCAATAGACTGTATCTAACAAAGATACGACCCAAGATACGCCACCCACCCGTCAAGACCAAACCCGTCAAGACCAAACCAAGCAAAGACCAAACCCGAAAGGAATTCGAAGGACTCGAAAAGTCAAGATCCTCGAAGGTCAACCGACGCAAAACCTCAAAACTTCACAAAGCCTAAACCAGGGCTCAAATCGTGTTTTACCTGCGGTAAGTCAGGTCATTGGTTGCGAGAATGCCCACAGAGACTCCTGAGACAAAAAGAGATGGACGATCTGGGTACTCAAATCGCAGAACTTGGTAAAATGCTTTCAAAAAACTTGCTACCGCGGACGACGACGACAAAGTAAGCGCCGGCTTGCCCGCCAAGACTTCGGGAACCCCTCCTAAACCCAAAACTGATCTGATTAATCAACAGACCAAGGAATTAACAACTTTAACTCCTAAAATAACCCAAGAAGTTGTTAAAAAAAACCCAAGTAGTGGAACCGCTACTAAAGAAGCTAATTCATGGTGTGACGCATTACCGCAGTGCGTAGACACCGAACCCACCACAGAGCAAAAGCTCACAGCATGTAGATGCCAAGTGGAAGATGAGCGATTATCTCTACTTCCATTGGTACTAAATTAATAGGCACCCTTGATTCAGGTACAGACTTGTGACGTATTGCTTTTGATCACCTGAACAGTGAATTCAGAGTAAGGGCGAAACTAGGAGCAAAGTAAAGAAAATTGCAGGCCCCAAGTGAGCTACTAAGTAGGAACGCTGTAGGCACTAATTCCAACTCGTCACTTGGTAGGAAACCCAATGTCGACTACAATCGCAAGCTAAATTTATATTTTAGCAGGATTGCAAAACCAAAATTAACATTGTAAAGCACGAAAAGTTCAACAGAATTCGAATTGAGATAATAAGAACGTTAATTGATCTTGTAAATAGCCAAGGTTCTTAACCTGCTAGGCTATTCAGGCTTTAAACACAAAAGCCTACGAGTTAGAAAGCGAATCGGACAGTTAATCAATTGCAAAGTGAAAAGTCAAGCAATTGCAAATAAAGATAAACTACCTTAAAATTATTTTACTCACAAAATAAAATGCTCAGACTATTTGAATTGAGTTAACTGATAGAAACTCGCATTAGAAACTCGCGAGTTCAACACTAGAGCAGTTGTCAAAGGAAAAATGGAAAATGCCTTCAAATGCAAAGAAAATTCAACTCAAATCTTTGCACTGCAGAAAATCAGAAGATAATTCCTCACAGACACTTAAAAGGTAATTTTCCTGAAGATGTGTGAATTGTCAAAGTTAATTCCTAAAGGATAAGTTCTCACAAGAGAACTTCACTAAAAGCACCAAAGTTGAGAATTGATTGATTGTTCAAACTTACTGGGCTTTTATAAACTCTTGATGGTCACATGATTGTGTAATCCAATCACAAAATGACAGGTAGCGGTCACAACTATTATGCCTGGGAGACATTGACATTATACTTAAAGAATTACGCCAATAAATGGCAATGTAGAATTAACAACGAAAAAGCTACCGTAGGAGGTAACAAACCAAAAAATTATACCAATTTCAGGGGAACAGCGTGCAAACTCAGTAAGTAGATGTTTTAAATACTTTATAAGAGCGTTCTGCACATGCTGCGCATAAACAAAACAAAAAGCGTGCTTTGGGCAAACGAGCCAAAAGGTCGGCTCGTGACAGACTGCTGTCATATTGCGTATAAATTAGTTGATAAATTAGGCTTAACTCCCCCACTAAAGCTAGTCAATAAAAATCTTAAGATTGACACGGCAGATAGCATCGTTAAACCCCGCGGCGTCATACCCTTACCGATGTGATGGACGCAAGGTAAAGTTACTCATCCCTTAATTGTTCTTTCCTAAAATTCCAATCTTTTCCTAGTTGGGAACAACCTGATGCAAAGGTTATGCATCCAACCGAACCCAATAACTCACTCCTGGAATTTCATTTAAGATGAGATGACTCAAAAACTTCCAGAATCTCCTGATTTCTCCAAAGAAACCAATGCCAAAGACAAATGGCAGTCCAATTTAAAGAAGTTCGTGCAAGACTACGATTTTTCAGCGTTTAGCACCGACGTTCAAATGTTCAAGGTTCAAACGTTCAAATGTAATTGACACCTTGGTTGAAAATGCAAAACTTCAACTAAACAAGGCTCAGATGTTAGAAAAACGTTTACGTCATTACGAGTCAACCCTCGACAAAAGACCCGGTCGAACTCACCTCGTGCACCATGAAATTATCCTCACCACAGATAAGCCGATCAGAGTTTCGTATAAAGGACTTAACCAATAGAAGAGAGAGCTAATTAAAAAACTCTGTCAGGAGCTCTTGGATTCGGGTCCAGTATCGCGTGCAACTGGAGAATTCGCCATGAGAATAGTTTTAGTTATGCGTGCAGGCTGCAAACCACGCCTGTGCATTGATTACAGACCCCTTAATGTCGTTGCAGTTGTAGACCCAATCCAAATGCTGTCAAAAGAAAACTTTTGCGCGAATTAGGACATTTTGAATGGGTAGCACCTTAGATTTGTCAAAGGGTTATTGGCAAATCAAATTAAGACCCGAGGGTCGAATTAAAACTGCATTTTAGTCTCCTCTGGGCAAATTAATGTTTAATGTGATGCCTTTTGGACTTGTAAATGCCCCTGCTACCTTTCAGCGATTGATTGAGCAAATATTAGGCGATGCATTGCATCAATTTGCTTGAGCTTATTTAGATGACATCGTCATCGTGTGTAACACGTTTGAAGAACATGTGCGACACATAGAGATCGTCTTAGAACAACTCAAGGAAGCTAGTTTACATGTCCACCCCATTAAAAGCAAATTTTGCAAGAAGGAATTATAATTCCTAGGGTATAAAATCGGAGTCAGCGGACTTTCGCTGGACCCCAACAAAGTCCGCGCAATCGCACACTACCCTGCCCCAGAAGATGTATAAGGCGTACGTTTTTTAGGCATGGTTAACTTTTTTAACCATACTTTACCAAATTACACAACAATTGCTATTCCAATCACTGATCTGTTGGCAAAAAATAAAGAATTTATTTAGACCAACGAGTGCAAACACGCATTCGGAGAAATAAAACAACTCTTAGCTAATGTCGGACCCATGCCTCTCCCTGATTTAAACAGAGAATTTACACTGATGACTGATGCAAGTCATGTTGGTCTCGAAGTGGCGTTGATTCAAATGAAAGAGATTGACGGTAAACCTACCCCAACCCCCTGTTTATTTCTCAGTAGGAAACTGCAGGCGGCAGAAAGGAACTACTCCGCCACGAAATTGAAATGCCTAGCAGTAGTGTGTGCAATACGCAAATGTCGTCCATATTTGGAATTCACCAGATTTATGGTCCAGACTGACCACCAGGCGTTAAAATGGTTGATGTCCCTGAAAGAACCATCTGGCCGATTAGCCCGATGGCAACTAGAACTCATGGCCAACGACATGGAGATTAGTATAAGCCCGGTAAGTATAACGTTGTAGCAGACACATTATCGCATGCTCCAATTGAGTCAATTATCCAACCTGATGAATAAGGTAACGACGATACTTACCTTTCCTTTTGTCCCTGAGAACCTGTAAAATGGGTAATCCCAAAACCCAATGAGTTACCCACCCCAATCAGAAATGTCAGAGATACAGCATATTTCGCCCACTGGACAAATCGATTCCTATTAAAATCACCAACCAATGCCTCCCCAGACCTAAAGTCCAATCAGGATTGCGAGATTCGCAAACCTCAGTTACGAGCGTTTATTGCTACAGTAACCAGAAACACACAGAGTGAAGTCCCATCCCGTAATGAAATAATATCACACCAACAAAGAGACAAGTTTTGCAAAAAATGGATAGATTTTATACAAGATCAAAAAATTTCAGATGACTTAATTTCAGTGCAACAGAAAAAGTCATTTGGTGCTGAGGCATCCAAATATACTCTCAAAGACAGTTTATAGGTTAAACATCACCCTAATTTACAGGATGATATGTCCGAGGAGGAAAATGCCCTTAAGATTGTCATCCTGGAACGATTAAAAAATCCAATTTTGGGGTTATTGCATGGACATCCCCTAGTGAGTCACGCAGGAGTTGTTTGAATGCAGTACAGAGCAAAACAAATTTATTTTTGGCCTAACATGCACACCCACATCCATCGATTCGTAAAACACTGCGAAAGGTGCCAAGCCTGTAAACCCAGGCAAAAAACATTGTTAGATGCCACAAATTTAGGCTCTTATTTGGGCTTAAGCATCGACTTAATGGGTCCCAAACCCACGTCTCCACATGGTAATTCGTATATATTAGTAATTATGGATATCGCCAGGTGGCCAGAAATTTATCCTTTACAAAAACCAACTGCCAAACGTATAGCTGAGTGCCTGTACAACACAGCATTGCGTTGTGGCTTTCCCAGGAAAATTATTTTTGATAACGGACGCCAATTTATCTCTCATGTGTATAACGAATTTTGTGGAAAATTTGGGATAATCGCGAAAAAGGCGTCTCCCTATCACCCCCAAGCTAACCACGTAGAGAGACTAAACCGTGATATTAAATATGCATTGGCAATTTTCACAGATGTCCACAGCAAATGGGATAAATACCTGCGTGAGATTGCATTTAGTATGCAATCCTCGATTTCCAGGACCAGAGGCTTTTCCCCAGCCTACCTGAATTTTGCACGTGAATTGCATGCACCCTGGAATCACCGAATTCCCGAATCTATGTTGTCCCTTGACCCCAAAAACTCACACATTTATGTACACAAACCGGAACCAAGCATAAGAAATACTTACAAGCACATGTGGTCACATATTCAAGATATGCGAGATTGCATACAAGAACATACTGGCAAACTTCCATTCTCGAAATATAAAATAAATGATTTAGTTTGGAAAAATTCTTATGTATTGCCTAATGCTAAAAAAGGGATACACTCAGGCCTCGCGAATGCTCGCAAAGGTCCATATAAAATAATAGAATTAAATAGAGGGAATTCATTTAAATTAAAAAGAATTTTGGATGAAAATATTTGTGACGCAATACCCGCATCACAATTAACCCCTTATTTCCCTACTTTTCCCACAAGAACAGTGGAATGACAGCCAAAATGAGCCAAACATAAATAATATTCCACTCGACACTCTTTTTCAACCCCACGAGGCTGAAAAAGAAGGGGAGGGAGCGGGAGAAACTCCTGAAGAAATAATCGGCATAAATACCGATAAAACCCCACCTAAAACACAATCCAAATAACAAATACCCAAAATACATAAAAAAAACCCACATACAAAAACCCCAAAACCAAAACCAAAACACAAAACCAACCCTCAAAAATTTTTTCAAAAATATTTAACAGCATCGTTGACTTAATGAATAGGCCAACAAAGGCAAAAAGCAAAATTTGATGCACGAAGCGAAGAATTATGCCAAAACGGCTAGGTTTACAACCACGATGAATTAACCCATTAATCCACGGCGGGAAAATCGTCGACCGTCAAAACTAATGGTGTTTGATCATTTCAATCAAACACTTCGAATTGTCAAAGATTCGAAGCAGGGGAAACCCCCAAAAAAATACTAAGTCCCATAGTAAGCACAGCGACAGTTGGTGGTAATATTGCAATCACACATGACGTCGCAGACCACGCGGTCACCCAAAGGTAATTAATAGAGGGGTCAATTCGACTGACCCCACACAATCGAATTTTTTTTCGACACCACGGACTGACAGTCCAACCACTGCAAATTTCGCAAACAAATTCTTACACGACAATGATGGCAGAGGATGCCCAAGGACCTCCGGAGCCAATGGAGATAGTTTTGGGCGACGAGGAAGCACCAGCTCAGGCCGAAGCGATCCCACCTGCGGATAACGGCGAGCACGCCGTCATCGACCTCCCCATCATCAAAATCGTGAGTACACAAAATTTAATTAAATAGGCAAATTCATGAATGAATTAATAGCCAGGTTGGCTACCTTCTCTTAGAAGAATTTTATTTAATTTAAAAAAAATTTAAAGTTGAAGCGTGTAATTGTTTATGGCCCCAATCACGTGGATGCAGTTCTTGCATTTCATATGATTC
>JAQFZU010001108.1:0-15679 GCA_034696185.1 Henia vesuviana | reverse complement strand
AAAAAGACGCCATTTTATTCAAATGCGTTAATCGAATACGTCATTTGCGAAAGGGAAAAAGCCCGAAGCATTTAAAGAGTAGAGTCGACTGCAAAGATTTACGAGCCTCTAAAATATTTAGGCCTTTTCCCTTCCCCTCTCTCTCACTCTATCCTCGCCTTTCCTCCCACACTATCCGCAGACCCACACACACACACACACCACTCACTCTTTCTCTCGCTCGCTCGCTATCGCCAGAACTGAACTGGCAACGAGCCAACGGGCACAACCAACCAACCAACCAACCACCACCATCACCCGGAAGACAACGCTCAACCAAATACAGAGTTCTAACCCTTCCAATACCAACCATGCATAACGTCCAATGTTGTTTTGCAAATGCAATAAATGCGTTCTGTTTTAAGATTTTTTCTATTTTTGGGAAATTAAAATTTTTTTTTTTAATGGGAATGTGGTGATGGGAATTTTCATAGAATAATTTTTTTTCGTGATTTTAATGAAATATTCAATATTTTTTAGATTTTTTATTGTTAATGGGTTTTTCCATTGAGTGAGTGGTGAGTTGATAATTGTTGTGGATTTTCCACTGAGTTTTGTTGTTTTTATTGAATTTTATGTTTTACTGTCATTTGGATTTTTGATCGAAGTTTTTTTTATAAATTTTAAATAGATTTTTAGTATCCAAAATTGTATATTCTATTAAACTTTAATTTGAAAGATATTTAAAAGCTTAAGAAAACAAGAAATATTTAGATTCAAATAAAAACCTCCATATTAAATTTTATGCAAATTTCAAAACCAAAGCAACTAAATTAAAATGAAAATTTGACAACCCAAAATTTAATTTTTATTCTTAAAAAAAAAAAAAAAAGATTTAACCGACATTTTTATTTGTTTGTATTTCATATCCCACCAAAATAAAAACCATAAAAAAAAACCACAATAAACAAACAAACATCTTCTCATTACCCTCACTTGGTAATAACTATTTGTCCAATAACTAAACCAAACAAAATGAAATAAAGGTAGAACCAAATAACTCACACTTCCGCGAATAATTAAAAATTTAGTATTTTTCACACCTAAAAACAAATTCCAACCGAATTTTAATCCCTTGAAAAACACCCAAAAACCAACTTCACTAAAATCATTAAAATTTCCCCTTTAAAAACAACACAAACACGCATTTGAACTAAAAACTCAAAATTAATTATTCAAAACTGTCAATGCAAATCAATACTTTTAACATTGATAAAAGCAAAATTTATAATTCAAAAAAATGATTTAAAACTTATATAGACAACAAAACTATACCGAATGTTGCCAAAATCGATGCCAATAACCCGGAGTTATTAAAGCGACTCGCACCGATCGCGTAAAAATGATTTAAAAATTAAAATTTAAAAAAAAATCGAAAAAATAGTATCGATTTAAAAAGATCGAATTGATTGATGAAGTAAAGGTATAGTATTGGTTTGAATCGCACCTGACCCCCACAACCTGCACGAGCCCCGTGTGTGTCGTCTTGGGTTTCATTGGGTTAGCAGTGGCTGATGAGCGAACATGGAATTTGCATTTAAATTGAAAATTCCCTCGCGTATTCCCGTCCTTTCTCTAGTGTTTGATGCATCGCTCAAAAGACTAGCGAATTCTACGACTATCTCATATACTTCTATACTTATATTTGTGTGCGCTAATTATTACGTGTTTTGAATTTTAAATTTTTTTTTTTTTAAATTTTATAATTTTTATTGAATGTCGATATTATCGATTATCCGTTTGCGTGATTATCCGCGTTTTGGGGATTGTCAAATTTTTTTTTTTTTATTTGTATTTTCATATTAAAATTATTAATGGGAAAATCAATTGAAAATTTTTTATTTTTTTAAAAAATCGATTTTTTTTGTGTTTTTGGATATTATCGATTTTTTTCGATTTTTCGTTTTTCACCGTTGTTTCATTTTAGGTTTTTACTATTCTGAGGTTTCAACGAGTGATAAAATGGTTGAGATTCGAATGGTTTTTGTCCAACCTTTGTGATAAAAGTGTTCGCGTGCCCAGTACCGATTTTCGTACCGACGAAGGCAATTATCAATTCTCATAGCCTTAATGTATGTCCGTAGGGGATAAAGAAATATCGATAATTTTATTTTATATTTAATCGATTTATCGATATTAATTTTTTTTTAAATTAAATTTTATGAATTCTAAGTTAAAATAATTTTTGCTATTTTACTGCGCATGGGCATTCAAGTGATGGACAAAGATAGAGTTTCGGTTTCGATTCGGGTATTTGGTGACAAAAATGGGATTTCCAAACACCGAATAAATAATTAAATCAGAATTGAATTTTATGCTACATTAGCATTATTAAAACTGCTAAATTTTTCACTACTTTTCTTTGTGTGTAGCGTCGGATTTTTATATTTATTTTTTAGATTTGCTAAAGCGCTTTCTACTAGCCGAAGCTGCAGTAGCCTTGCGGCTACTGCAGCTTCGGTTTCTCAGTTGTATTTGATCGTTGAATAAAAAAAAATAAACGATGAAAGAAGCGCATCTTTAAAAAAAGTTTTAAAAAACACTACAAAAAACCGCTACTTCGATGCACTGCATAGTAAAAAGAAATACTTTTTTCGTATTCGTTGAATTTCGATTTTTAAATTTTTTTAAAAATTTTCTAAGATTTCATTTCAAGAGAATTAGACCGAGGAAAATTAATTACTCGACATAACCATTGGTTTTACCATTTACGCGAACTGTTTGGCAACGATCCCACAATGCAACTGTTGCCTTGTCCAGTAATATCGGACTTGGCATGACACGCGCCTTTGTCTGCATTAAAGTAGCTCTTTAAAACCTAAAATACGAGCTACTAAAGAATGTGTGGTTCAAATGTGGTCGAGTGTATGAACCATCAAAGTGATTTTAAGAAACATCGTTGACATTCAAAAACTCTTTTAAATGCGTCAAAATCGAGTTTAAACAAAATTCGTATTCATTTTCCACCGATAGATGGCGCTAACTTATATTTTATTATATAATACATAGTTTATATACAAATCTTTGAAAAACTCGACCAATTAGATCAAATTTGACCAATCGTGGTCCGAATAGATCATTAGATGACATATTCGGTCTAATTTTCAGCCAATTATAAGCGAAAGCGAAACTATAACAAATGTCATCCGCACATGACTCGAAAAGCCCAACTTGAAATGTTAAGGGGCAGCGAAATTGCAAAACGAATTTAACGAGCTCAAGTGGGTGTGACGTAGGTGATAATCAATTTTAAGCCAAGATTGACATGCGAAATCGTCCAAATGACGTCATATATTTCCAAATTAGTCATGAAACCAATGACGTAATAAATCGATTTTTAAAAATAATTTAAAAAATAATATTTTAGTAACCCACCACTAGAAGGCAGGCGCAAAACGAAAACTCGTTTAATTTTCGCTTAAATTTTAAACTTAAAATTTTAATTTTAAAATTTACAACGGATCGAATGAATGAGAAATTTGTAAGGGATGAGTAAAAGATTTAAGTATTTTAGTAGCGCGGAAAAGTCGGTTGTTGGCATCGCGATTTGTCGTCGGTGCTTTGGCGTGGCCTAAAGAGGGTTTCTGTGTCGACGTTGCTATCGCAGCGCCACTATCTGCAACTCCCAGCAACACGCGTGTGGGCGCATGCGATCAATCTCTTTCCTTCCTTTCCCTTGGTCCCCCCTTCCATCCTTTTCCACGTGCCTCCTCCCCTTAACCACTGCGCATGCTTATTGGTTAAGGACGAGTTGCCTGCTTTTAAAGCCGATGAAAAGGCGCGCGCAACTCCGATAACTCATTAATTATAAAAACACGCTGCCAACTCCGTCTGGTGGCGGTGGTTTCAATCTTTAATTTTTTTAAATAAATAGTGTAAAATTTATTTCGTTTGATTTCTAAGTGTAAAATAACGTTAAATAGTGTTTTAAACGTTATTTTCCTCGCGTTTTAGTGTTTAATGAAATAATTGTAAAGTAGTGAATTGTTCGCACCGTGGGTGGTTGGGCTCGTGCTTTGCGTTAAAGCCGCTGACGCGGTGCATTGTGGGATACTAATTTCCTTTACTTTACGTTTGCGGCTAAAATCGATACTCGTTTGATTTTAGCTTCGAATAAACTTTGTTGCTTTCGATTTGTTGGTTTATGCTTTTATTTTTGTTTATTTTTCGTATTTTACATATTTTTCACTGCTTTTCACGACGTTAGGAATTAAAGCGTAAAATACATTGTAAATATTAGTTTGTAGACACATTCTTATGTCTGTAAATATAAAGATTCGCACATCATCAATTCTTTTAAACGGGTGTGACCAATAAATGGGGAAATTCGAATTAGCGACATCTATCGACCGCGAATGGTAAGTTTCGATTTCTGGGTTTCGAAAGTTGTCTTTTAAAACTGTTTTTTTAAATTCGAAATTAAAAGTTTGAAATAAAGAAAAATACTAGACTTTTTACGTGTTTAATTTAAGTAGTTTTTCTTCGTTTAAGTTCACTAACATTTATTCGATGAATAATTTTTGCATTACTCGTAACTAATTCATTACAGGATCGAGTGAATTGCCGTTGTTTAGCCCTTAAACTAAAGCCATTGGCGAGGCTTGAGTCGGTTAACTACAAATTTTACCACCGCTCGTTAAAGTGGCGCTTTAGTTAATGACTGCAGTGGCCAACGTTTAGCATTATCGGGATCAAAAAATAAAGGAATATAATGTTATTTTCTCTTTAATTTATTCGACTAACGACTTGGTAACTACTAAAACTTCCCACGAGATGCTAGCAGTTGTGTAGTTGCGTAGTAACGATCCGTTCAGACGATGCCGAGCAACTTGTCTCTGTGTACCGAATGTTGCTAGGCAACAGCGGATGGATATTGAAGCGTGGGATGCGGGGCTCGGAGTCATTAGAGTTACTACCGTTAGGGTGGGGCTAAGCAACAAATTAAATCGTTTTATTTTTTTTTCTCAAACCCCTACGTAGTATTTATTTTTTATATTAATCGCTATTTATATACTCTGAAATTAATAATTTATTTTTATAAATTTTTAAAATTAAAAAAAAAATTTTTTTTAAATAAAACTTTAAAAAAATTTTTTTTTTAGGAATCTAAAGTCAGCGCTCATTAAGCGGAAGATGAGTAAGGTGAGATTAATTAAGTGAATTTTATATTTTTTTAAATTTTTATTTATTTTTTTAAATTTTTAGGTTGACGCATCAAAGCGCGGGAATTTTAAAAGTAAAGGAAACTCAAGCGAAACGTCACATTCAACGTAATTATTTATTATTAAATTATCTAAAGCTTAAAAATTCGATTAAAAAATAATTTTAAAGTTAAAAAAATTTTTTTTTTAAATTTTTATTATTGATTTTTAATAGGAACAGTTCGAGACTGCAATCAAAGAAGAGAAAAAGCGACTCGAATGCCATGTCCCGTATGAAATCAGCACGAAGAACGACGACGGCACTCACAGACCACAAGCGCAAATGGAAAAGCAAACCCGACGACGACGACGAAACATCACGAAGACCCAACACTTCGACCAAACCCATTAAAACGGACGAAATGAAACCAGTCGAGCCCGAAGTAGCCGAACTCGACGAAGACCGACGGTGCATCCAAGAAGCCGAAGCAGCGTTACGTAGTTTATCCGGCGATTTCAACGAAATGTCGTCTTCCTTCTTCGGTACGAGCGAAAACGACGATCGACCAACGTGCGAGAACTTATTCGAGAAGAAGGACGGCGACAGCAACACGGTGAACACGTGCGAGGCAGTCACCAACTCGTTACGTGACGTCATCACGTTAAGCGCGTCGTCTTCGTCGGCCCCGTCCGAGACGGGCACCGACCGTTCGCCGCTGCTCTCTCCGTGCGTGACCCGCGACGATACCGACGAAGCCAAGACGAGCGATGCTTGCAATACCAGCACTACCGGTTCACCCTTTATGTCCGAAACGTCGAGTCTGACACCTTCTTCCGTCAAAGGCGCGTCTTCGGGCGAAGAATACGACGCGTACGAAGCGCAGGGCACGGACGTTGTCGAGAATTTGCTCAAAATCGAAGCCGAATGCGCGCACATTCAAAGCCAAAGTCACGAAGACCCGAAGATATTGGTCGATAAACAAGTGCGGGACAACGAGGAAGACGAAGAAGACGACGAAGACGACGACGAATTGGACGAAGAGGACGAAATGGACGATCGCGTTGACGAAACGATGCGTGACGAAGAGGAGGACGACGAACAGGACGAAGACGGCGAAGGCAGCGTCCATTGGCAGCCGGCACCGAAACTGGAACCGGTGGTCAAACAGGAAGTGGTAGTGGCGGCTAATTCGTATCAAAGGGATTTGGACGAAGAGGAGAAAGAGAACGAAATGATGTTGATCGAGTGTCCGCAGATCCCGAAAATGGCCGAATCGTGCGACGATAACGTGAGTTTGGAGGAACGTTGCGCGCTCACATTGGTAGAGTTGAAAATGCAGCATCAACAGGCCATGTTGCAGCAGCAGTTGCAACACGTGCAACAACAGCAACAGCAGTACGCTACGCCTTCGCCGCACACGTTGCCCCCGACGCCCACTTCGTCTCCCATGTTGAACATTCAAAGTCCCATGACGCAGGCCACGTCCATTAGCCTGCCGTCGTTGCAGAAGCCGGTCATGTTGTTGCACTTATCCGACGACTCGCGTGTCAAGGATTTGCATCATAAAAGTATGGACGAAAGAGCGAGAATCGATTCGAAGAAATCGGTTGATGGTGGGGTTAAAGGTCAGTTTTGGGTGCAGGCAGAAAGTGTTTTTTAAATTTTTTTTTTATTTTTCAGATAGCAAATGTCCCACTCCTGGGTGCAACGGAACTGGTCACGTGACGGGGTTGTACTCTCATCATCGTAGGTAGAGAAAAATTCGTCTTAAATATCTATTTATGCATTTTACTTAGATCAAATTCGTGCAATTTTGGATTCAGTTACTCATAAAGCCTTAGAAATTAGAATTAACTTAGAAAATTTAATTCAAATTTGCTATTTCGTTTCCCAATATTCATTTCAAACCTGCAAAGAACCATATGTAATTTAAATCCAACTGAAAACTCATTTTAAAAGGTTTTTTTTTTTAATGGGTATTTGTCTAACAAGATTGCAGCAGTTAATCAAAATTGTAATAACCTTACCATGGCACAAAGAATACCAATGATTTCAATGCTGTACAAGAAAGATCTTTTCTATGGAAAAGTTGTGCTGCCTCTTTTAAGGGAGAAAGTGAAATGTCCATTGCAACTGCCTGACTCCTTTTCAAACTTTACAAGTCAAAGCACATTCACTCTTTTGCATGTCACAAAGGACAGCTTTTACTGGGAACATGTGCTTTTCAACAAATAAGTCTTTTTGGATCAAAAACCAGTGGATTTATTTTGTGGACTTTTTTCACTTATAACAGCCAATTGCAGCCAATTTCACTTAGATAATTGAATAAACTAGAAAAATATTGTTCCATAAGTTTATTAAGTGATGTTTACTGCAATTGACCAGCACAAATATGTGCAAAAGTCACAAGACAAATGATGTTTATTGTATCATTGGTACGCTTTAATGAAGTTATAGTGTTTTGTCTATTGCAAATATGGATGGTATTGACCTGGAGAAAAGCCAGTGAATTTCCTACGGATATTTAAAGTCTGTTTTAATTCTACTGCTGCCATCATTAAACACTAAGGCCAGAGGGAGTAGTCTTCTGCATAGAAATTTTGCCACTTCGAGGATCAATAACGTGCAAGGATGATAGGATGATCATTCAAACATGTAATTCCTTTCCAAAGGAAAGGCCACTCTCATTTGTCCCTAGATCGAATATGCTCGAGCTCAAAGTTGGTTGGTTTGTTGTATGTTTATTTAACGCGGCTCTATTTCTGCCACTACAGTTGGGCTCGGAGCCGCAAGAGCTGCTCGGGGAACGGGAAATGGGAGATTTTCATGGTAGTTTTGTTGATCAACCATTTTTTTGAATGTTTGAACTGGGCTAGTAGCAGTTTTCCAAGGCTACTTTAATTTAGCAGTTTACTACTGTGGCTTTTAGCCATTATATAAAACTTTAAAATCATAAATAATATTGTGGTTTTCCTTCATGCAATGGTTGTATTGTATATTTAATACTGGGTATTTTGCTGTTAAGCCCATTATATCTTTGGATTTAAGCTTGAGAAAGTAAAAAAAAAAATATTTTTTTTTTCTTTTATAGTATTATGGGATTATCTTAAGATTTATGGAGCAACTGTGATTGCAATTGTAATGAAAAATATTAAAGGTTTTTTAAAAATTATTAGAATTTTGTAAATATTTTTTAAGGCAAAAAAACAAACTTTTTGAAAATAAAAAGTTTTGTTGTCATTTTTAAGTATATTTACTTTCAATATTTATTTGTAAAATATTGCATTTAGACTTTCCAAGCCATTTAGATTTTCGATACTAAACTCTGACTAAGGTTTATTCGAAACCACATTTGAAAAAAAACGCTTTTTTATCTCAATAAAAAAACAATTTGTGATTTCCACCGAGGACTGTGGAAGCACTTGTCAGTTATGAGGCAAACCCAAATTGATTCTTGCAATTGCCGCGAATGTGGCGCTGCTGTAAGAATGATCATCCATCACCTACCAACACTGTTTATTAGGTACTGCAACATTCGTAAGTTTATGCCAAATATTAAAACCCTCTATTAAAACTAGTTGAATAAAACTAAAGTTATGTTAAGTCTCGATTAATATTTTAGAATCGAAAAAACGATGAATCGATAGAATTTTCAACTACAATTTCTTTTGAGTCACAGTTAAGATTATAACCGAAATCAAGAAGTTTATCAAAAAATTCAAAATTTGTCACTTGAAAAAAAAACAAACAACTTTTCAGACGCATAAAGAAAATTTGTAATTTTGTATTTTATATTTATATTTTATATATATATTATTTTTTTATTTCAGCTTGTCAGGATGTCCCAGGAAGGATAAAGTTACACCAGAAAGTAAGTGCTCGTAAAAGTCAAGCAGTATAATAATCGGGAGTTAACATTTTGATGTCTACGTGTGATCGGTTCAACTATTTTCTAATGTTAAAGAAATGTGAAATATTCATAAAATGAGCTGTTTTAAATTTTGCTACTTAATTTTTTTTAAGCTTTTAATGTGACTCTCTGATTATATTTACAATTGACGAAATTCTATTGAATGAAAATTGTCTTTAAAATCAAATTCGCTCTTTTTGCTTTACTTTTGTATTTTTCTATTACTCGACTTATTAACAATTAGTTTAATAACTTTTCTGCAGTAAAATTTCTACTATTTTCTTTCCAGTTTTGGCCATGCATGAAACAATTCTTAAGTAAGTACAAATCGAAAATTTATTTTTCTCACGTATTTTGCTTTTTTCATCTTTTTTGAAAATTGCTGAGAATAACGAGTTAATGTAATTATGTTAACAACTATCATAGGTGGATAATTGGTTTTTCCATAGTACTAAATTGCCGGAAAATATGGTTAAAAGATCCAATTTTCCACCCTTTTTTTTTCTTGGACGAGGAATTGATTTTTTATGTGGACAATGAATTTAATTTGTTTTGACCGTTGAGGAAATGGTGCAGTAATTTTAATTTTAATCGAATAAACTGATTTTCTTATTACTAAAATATCTGCTTTCATCTATATTTTTTGCTTGTTATTATTATTATAGTTATTAGTTAATTAAAAACTAATAATCATGAATAAAATTGAATGTTGTTAAAATTAATTTTACAATTTTTATTATTAAAATAATTGTTTATATTTAAATTTGATTAAAAAATATTAAATTTTTAAAAATTTTAAATTTTATTTTGAAGATGTCCGACTCCTGGTTGTAACGGAAGGGGGCACGTAAATAGCAACAGGAATTCACACCGAAGGTACTAAATAATAATTTTTTATTATGAATGAAAACAAGAAAAATTAAAATATCAAATTTTTTTTTAGTTTAAGTGGCTGCCCGATCGCTGCCATGGAAAAACAAGCGCACAAAGAGCAGAAACAAGTAACAAAAATGTCGTCTGCAGCACCTCCAACTTCATCATCGCCAAAATGTAAAATAAAACGAAATATATATTAAATTGTAGTATTTTATTTAAAAATTTAAAATATTACAGTGGCCGGCTCGGATCGAGTACTGAGACCCATGTGTTTCGTTAAACAACTGGATATTCAAGATTATAATTATCCATCGTATGGAGTCTCGCAAACGACTCCTCGAACTAATCTCACCAAGGAATTAGAGAAGTACAGGTGAAATAGAAGATGTGTTATGTTATAATTTATCCTATAGACTGAATTTATTCTACAGTAAACCGCTCGATTATCCGGCTACGAGTTCGTTCGATGGGACCAAATTCTTCCAGAACAAACCGCTTGCACCAAAATCAATTACGAATGCTGATGATAACGACGACGATAAAAGTTCTCATTCCAGGTTTATCCCAACTTTAAAAAAAAAAATTATTTTTTTTAAATTTTTCTTTAAATTTATTTTTAGGGTAAAATTGAGCAACAGTCCAGTTTCTGCAGACGATGGATTCAGTGATCAACTCCATCCCGACCATTCTCCCATGTTACCTGAGTAAATATTTGTTATCTAAAAATCACAATTTACAAAAAAAAATTCAATCCATATTTTGTTTACTCGTGTGTAAACTTTAAAAAAAAATTATTAAATCCCGCAAGCCCAGATGTGAGCAGGTGTTAACGGTAATTAGATAAAAAAAGGAAATTCTTTGTTAGTCGAGGGGAAATATGATTTTATTATTCACTCAAATAAAGTGTCAGTTATAAATTGACAATATTAAAAAAATATATTTTTTTTTTCAGTTCTCAGTACCGTTTCGAGCAACAAATGCCATCAGCGATCAATTTAAGTATCAAAAACGATGCACCTACTCCGAGTAACCCCGTTATGGACTTGTCCACGACTGCCAGGAGTCCGCCACAAATGCATACGCTCGATTTAAGCATCAATAGTCGAAGCACATCCATCGTTGATCTCAGGTGTGTGACACTCACAGTTTTAATTTTTTTTTAAATTTTAATTTATATTTAAAATTTTTTTTATAAAGTACTAATACATCACGTGCATCAGTGCTGGTGAGTCCTCAAAGAGGTACCAGTTACAACGGAATGGATGAACAAACGGAACCGGTTGATTTTTCTACAAACCATTGTGTCGCTGATATCAAAGTTGAACCTGGAAGTAATCAGAATAGTCCTTATTGCGCTAGTCCTCATTACGCGAGTAATAGTAACAGTAGTAGTTTTGCACCAATGTCCCCTCCTATGTCACCCCATAAAGACGATGGGTGAGTTTCAATTATTTTATTAAAAAAATTTTTTTTTAAATTAATTTTTAAAATTAATTTATAGTTTGAAGTATTTGAAGCCTGTTTCGAGATCACGTGATACCAAAGACTTCCAATGTCCGACTTCTAGTTGTGATTCGATGGGACACATTAGTGGGAGTTACTCGTCGCAGAGAAGGTTTGGTTATTAGTTCTGTCGATAGGTGGCGCTATTTAAATTTAATTTATTTAATTTTTTTTTTTTAATTTATTTTAGAAATTTAAGTGATTGCTTATTTCAAGATTGGCCGTCTCCGAGTAACCATAATCTGACCAAGTAATATTTTCGATTGAGTTTTTTTTTTTTTTGAAATTTATCTAATTATATTTTTCTATTAATTTCATATACCAGATGTCCCACACCCGGCTGTGACGGGTCGGGTCACGTGACTGGAAATTATTCTTCGCATAGAAGTTTATCGGGTTGTCCCCGTGCCAATAAACCAAAAAATAAACCAAAAGATTCTCAGAACGAACCGGAACCACTTCGGTTTGTATTTTGTTCGTTGAAATGAACATTCCAAAATTAGATTTAATTAATTTTGTTTTTTAAAAAAAAAATATATATTTAACATTTTATTTGATTAGTTATAATTTCTCTCACTATCAAATATCACGCCGCCACTGTGCAGTTTTAAAATTTTTAAACCAAATTTAATGGGAAATAATAATTACTAAACCCCAAATTTTTCTACTTTTTCTTAAATCTCAATACTAAAAAAAAAATTCTTAAAAAAACTAATTTATGTTAACAATTATCGAGATAGGGAAGCGCCATCTCTGATTTAAAAAAAATTAACAAACGGATATTGGCGATCCCTCATCTCGGTAAAAATTTATTTATTCGTCGTACACAAAATCCAAGTTAGGAAACTTTTAAACTCAACTGCTGTGGATATTTTCTACAGCTGTCCCATTCCTGGTTGTGATGGATCTGGGCACATTACTGGAAAATTTCAGTCGCATCGCAGGTACTAACACTAACTAAAATTTTCTGTTTTTATTTTTATATATACTATTATATATTTTTCTTTTTTTTAATTTTTTGAAAATTCCCCATTTCCTTTATTCACTAATTCCCCTAATTTTGTTGCACAGTTTTAACATTAACGTAATTAATAATTTTAATTACTTTAAATTTTTTAAATTCAAAATAAATACTTTTTATATACTTAAATTAGTGCATCGGGTTGCCCATTGGCCAACAGAAACAAAATGAGGCACGAAGCTATTTCCAACGAAAGTGGTCGTCAAGTCAAAATGGACGGTTTGAGGTAATTAAAAATGGATATTTTAAAAAAAATTATATAATTGAAATTTTATAATTTTAGTTGCCCAACTCCCGGTTGCGATGGCAGTGGACACGCGAACGGGAGTTTTCTAACACACCGTAGTTTGTCGGGATGTCCTCGCGCGACTCACGCGATGAAAAAAGCCAAACTGACCAATGAAGAGATGACTTCGATTCATCAAAAGGCGCAGTCTGGTATATTTTAATACTTTAAAATCAATTTTTTAATTTAATAAATTTTTATTTCAATTTTTAAGGCATTGAAAACGACGATGCAATCAAAGCGTTAGAACAAGAAATCGCCGATCTGCAGAAGGAGAACGTCAAAGTCGAATCGCAGATGATTAAATTGCGTTCTGATATTACCAGCATGGAAACGCAAATACGTGTTGGCGATAGGGTTAGTTTAGGAGTCGTTTTTCTGTTTAAAAAAATTTTTATTTATGTTTCATTAATTTAGGATAACGAAGATATTGCTCAAAAGAACAACAATTTGAACGAGTATTACGAATCCCTACGCAACAATGTAATTTCACTGCTGGAACACGTGCGCCTTCCCCAGCTCGAAGAGAAAGTAACGGTGGATAATTTCGACAACTACGTGACCAAGTTACAGACATTGTGTGTCGACGGATATCGAGATGACAATAAACCACTTTTCGATACTGTTCGGGCAGCGCTTCAAGATTTTGTCGTTCCAATTTGAATGACGCACTCAATGCATCGGTGGACAAAGTTTATTTTGTCATCGGAAAAAAAAACACACATAAATTTAACAAAATAATGTCATGTTACAAAAATGAAATGAAACGAAAAAAAAAAATCATGTGTGTAAAAAAAATTTAAATCAAAAGAGAAAATTTACGAAGCCATTCATGTTATTTTTTTGCTTTTTGGCAATAGGACATTTTCATCTGTGATCTTAAAACATGCGATTTGTAGATTTTTTACTGCTACGAAACGCAGCTACTAGCGATGTGTGCGACGAGCTCGACTGTGATCACCAACTTCCTCGTACGGGTCTTAGTGCCGCTTCCACGAACTGATGGAATACAAGGAATTAAAAAAAAAATACAAAGTTATGAATATTTCAAAAAATAATGTGCTGCTGTCTTATGGTGCACTCGAAACGAAGATTATCGCGAAGGACTTTTTTTTCAAGCGATTTCTGATGGGAACTTGTGCATTTTTCTTGGCTCTTTGTAGTTTGAATTTTAGTGCACAGCAGTAGGAATAAATGAACTTAACTTGTGCCATATTGAGTTTGATTTTTACACATACATTTATATTCATTTTAGAATTTTTTTAAAATGTTTTTGTTTATATTAGGTCGGAACAACATGAATTTAAATGAAATATAATGGTTTGTGGCTCAAACTTTGAAAACATTCTATAATTTGGTAGGTGATTTATTTTAATTATTATAATTGAATTGATTGTCCAGTTAATTGTTAGTTTTGTTGGTAATTAAACAATTATTTGATTACATTGTAGTAATGATGTAATTCGTACTTAAAATTTTCAAATCCCATGAGCCGCCATTGCGGCTTTACGAAGTTCAATGTTTGCATGGATTCATTTAAATCCTTTATAAATTTAGTTAACTTAAGTAAAAATATAGGAATAACAAGCAACAGGATAACTTATAAACTTTAAAGTGAATGATGAGACAACATCATTGGTAAATTGCGGATGACGGAAATTTGTGAGAACAAACGATATAAAGGTTTTCAAACGATTGAATGGAAAAGAAGCGAAATTTTGCGTAAGATTAATTTAATGTTTCTTTTAAAACATCAGCTCAAAATAGTTAACTGAATTAGTCGATCAAAATTTAATATTTTTGGATTATTTATAACTAATATAAAATTAAACTTACAAATATCATAACCTGACCTGTTAACCAAATCATTTGTTTTGGTCAATTTATGATAGAAGTTAATTAATGATTAATTGCTTTCAATAGATAGTAAAGCTCTAATATTACTAGATATTGCAATCTAAGAATCCAGTTTATTATACCATTTAATTGTATAACGTCAGCAGTTGAGAAATCTTTATTAGATACTTATGAATTTGCATTGGCAAATTACTTCTACTATTTGACCAGTTTTGATATAAGTAATGGAATAACTTGCAAAGGAGTGCTTTCCTACGTGCCTGCCTCCGATTTCAATAAACTTAAACAAATAATTAAGTTATTGTTTAACTAAAACACTGCCTGATCTTAAATTACAGTTTGTTTAAATAAATTTGATATTGTTAAACATATAGCCTGGAAAAAAAGTGCTTTTTTAGGCTATGTGTTTAACAATTTATGTTTAAATTTATGCAAATTTCTATGTAGGAAAGCCCTAGGTTTCCATTAAGACATATGCTATACCCACACTCTAAAAACAGTTTAGTTGTGGCAACTTAGAATATAGTTTAATATGAGACAACCAAATATTATGTTTTAGTTATCCAAATAAATAGTTGCTTTGGATAATTGAACCTATTTTTTGATTAAACTAAATTTCGTATGTGCTATTTTAACTTAATAATTGTTTCAACTATTCTTCAGTAACTATATAATTGGCTAACTAAAGCATAATATTTGGTTGTTTCATATTCAACTATATTCTAAGTTCCTTCAACTAAACTGTTTTTAGAGTGCATTAAGGTATTTTCAATGTCTAAATTTGTGTATGGGAAAATAGATTACAAATGGTTGGTTGTTGGCAGTCATTGTGATGTAGCTGGACATGTTGCTAATGGCCAGCTAATGTCCACTGCTACTTATGATAGGAGTCTAAGCTTTTCAAAAATATGTTCAGAATGACATCATTAAAAACACATTCAGGAATATAAAGTCATGTGTGGTGTTTCTTTGGTGAATTGTTCAGTTAAGCAGTCTGCTGATGAAAGCATGGCTGGTGCTGTTGGTCAAGCATCTGTTGTTGAAG
>JAQFZU010001107.1:0-15696 GCA_034696185.1 Henia vesuviana | reverse complement strand
TGTTCTTAAACAATCAAGTTATTATTGGAGGAAGATAGAAATAAAGAAGAAGACGAAATATCAAGGGGACGAGAGACGAGTGTGAGCAAGTTTCGGTGGGAAACGATCCATCCACACTTTATCGGTGTCTGCTTTTAAAATTTTAAAATCTTTTAAAAATTTCTAAAGTTTTAGCATTAGTAGCAATTGTAAGATAGTTGACATTGTCAGGCAGATTATTAAAAACCTATTACAGATTGGATCTCTTTTTTTAATTTTCACTAATAAATACGACTTTTAGCATCAATATTTTGGGTATAAAACTTTAAAAATTCATTTGTTTGGATTTAAAAAGTTTTAAAATGAAGCTAAAGGCTCCATTTTTTTTAAATGAAGTTAGAGCTTAGCTACACCTCAAAAAAATTATTTCATAGCTGCAACTTACATATGTATTTAAGTATTTCATTTCAAATGATCGCCTAACTTGATTTCTCAATGGAGGCCAAGCCACAAATGCCACAGATGCTTTCCACAGATGCATGCAGACTCGTTTTCAACCTGAGTCGACACTAGCGCCACAAAATCGCGCACATCGTCTATTACTTCTACATCTCCACATCCTGTAAATTCGGGTGTGGACCCAAGTTTAATGACTGTGAAAGCAAGCCCTTGCAGTCTACTTCCCATGTCTACTCAAGATACATCAGTATTGTATTCCAGAGGGGTGTTTTTGAATGCCGCCACCAATCCTGTACCAATGGTGATGATCGAAAGTAAACCTGAGCCTAGTCTAGAAGTGTCCCCGGTGACTACTAATTCTTCTGTACCGGGAAGGCCACATAAGGAATTTCAAGTTCTGGCTCGTTTTCAGTAATGGATTTTGAATAAATTGAGTTTAAAATCCCCTGATAAAGGGATGTAGTTTTATTTGTAATAAGGCTACAATTGTATTGTGATCCAGATTATTATTTAGTGCGTAACAATAAGGATGCCACGCAGTAACAAAGAGTTTGTAAAATTTCACTCATAGTAAAATAGTTAGTTTGTGCACACACAGAAATAATTCGTCGTGATTGACATAGGCCAAAAGCCAACTATAGTCTAGTTGGTGTTGGAGGGCGTTGCGAAGATGGTAATGGTGATATAGATAAGGTTGATGGGGTAGTACCAAAGTAATTCCGCAAATCCTCCTAAAATAAACTTAAAATTAATTATAATTGTAAATTATAAAATTTTTAATATTTTTAATACCTGAAATTCATGACTTGTGTAAAGAACCAAGAGAGGAAGGGAAACACAACTGACTTCCATGTTGGATATTTTAAAACTAAACTTTATTACAAATTATACATATGTTTGGCATTAAGGTCAAACAGGGGTTACAGTAAACAGGCAAAAGGAATTAACAACCTGGGAGAACAGATTACGTGGCACACCTTACACTTGTATCTATAACAGTTTCTTGAATATCATATTTTTCATGTTCAATGCAATTGTTGAATGCACACCTGAGAGTGCATACTATTTTTCATCATGTCTTTTGTCATCACCTTCAATCAGTGAATATACCTTTTTATGGCTTTTCAGGTTGATTCGAAAAATAGTGGCATACACAACTGCTTTCTTCAGGTGGCACCATTTTAAATATCGGATACTCAAGTATCGATATAACGA
The DNA here is from genome assembly GCA_034696185.1 of Henia vesuviana. Taxonomy (NCBI): domain Eukaryota; kingdom Metazoa; phylum Arthropoda; class Chilopoda; order Geophilomorpha; family Dignathodontidae; genus Henia; species Henia vesuviana. The sequence continues at coordinate 14,043 of JAQFZU010001107.1, read as the reverse complement.
TATTATCGATACTCTCCAATTGTTTTATTTGTTTCGTATCAAAGTGTAAAGAATATTTAGCACAGAAAGATCAATTAATTTTATAGAATAAATAAAACATTGAAATATATTACATTATTTGCATATTTAAAAAATAACATTAAATAAAATAATTGACTTAAAAATAGCAACGATATTTAAACCATAAATGGAAGAACTTTGAATCAGCCTAATTAAGCATAACTAAAATCATCATTAACAAACTTCTATAGGTAAATCAACATCGAATAATTTTTTCCAAGGCTTTTGAATAGCATCAATAAAAATATTCAATGAACGTTCAGACTCCATAAGTAAAATCCATTCAAACTTTTCATTAGTATCTTCATTATAAAAAAACATTGTCGCTTCACATTGATTAAGCTTATTTAATGTCTAAAAAATAAATTAATTAAAATAAATAAAATTATTTTTAAATATTCCAAAATTACCATCCCAGTTAAAGTGAAAACATTTTCATGACAAAGAACTTTAAATGTTTTTTCATGTTTCGAATTCAAATAATTTTGGTAATTTTCTGATAAAATAAAAACGCAATTTCTTGTGACCACAAACGAGACCGGCTCAAATGATTGGTTTTCTGCGATTTAGAAATTATAAATTAATTTTCTCACAAATTTCGCAATTTTACCTTTAATTGAATTCTTATAAAAGCCCAAAATGTATAAGAAAATGTAAACATCGTCGCAATTAAGTTTTCTGCATTCGTCATTTAATATTAACGTTAAATTAATTATTAAGTTGTCTTGAGGTTCGATTACTTCGAGATTAGTATTAAAAGATTCGTATAAACCTTGAATAAATATTATTAAGTGAATTTTAAATAAAAATTTAAATATATTCTTACATGAAAGTTGCTTGACGAATCGTCTACATCGCTCTGAATCTCGAATTAAAAACAAATAACTCGGTTTATTTTGTTTAGTAAATTCAATAAAAAATCCTTGGTATGATAAATGTTGTCTTATCACTTTTAATTGTGTTAATTTCTTTACATCAATTTTCTGAAGCCATTTTAATGGTTCAACACTGAAAAATAAAAATTATTTTTTCCGTAAAATTAATTTAATAAATGTATTCACCATTCCTTTCCAGTAATTTTCATTATATATAAATGTTTACTTGATATTATAAATAAAGCAGGTACGTCATTTAGCTTTGATGTAATAACATTGGCCTGAAAATTATGTAATATAAAAATATAAAAAGATTTTTCAAATAAAATAAATGTAAAATTACCTTTAAAATTAATTTGAATTCTTCTCCAGTTTCGAATAAATTCAAATCAACGTAAAGTTGGAGTTTATGATCAATTTGTGAGAAATCATCGTAATAATACATAATCGAATCACTATGAACAATATCGACTTTAGTATTTTTTAGCATTTTATTTTCAATTTGATCGTCAAAATGTGAATTTTCTATTTTATCAGATTGAAATGTGCATTCATTTGGCGTCATTGGTAATCCACAACCATTAGAAAATTCTGCTTGGATACCATCGTTCGATGGAGTACTCGACATCTCATCAACAACACTTCTATCAACTGTAGTCGAACTTGAATACGAACCAGTCACTTAAAATAATAACCTTTGATTTAAAAAACAATATTAATTTATATAATTATTTATAATTACGGGAGGAATTGCTTTGCCGACTATCGAGTCGAGTTTCAAATTGGAAAACTGAATCAAACCTTAATAAATAATTAAAAATTTATTATTTTATATTCAAAATTATTTTTTAAAATAAAATTTACTTTTGTTGTTCATCATTTAAATCACCCGATGGTGTTGATAACACTGAAATGCTGCTTTGGCTTGGATTGCTTAGAATGCTCACATCACTTTCACTACGGTGCATTGTATAAGTGTTTGTACTTAAAGGTTTTTGAGGTTCTGTTGTTGACAAATTTAATTTTGCCTGGAAAAACGACAAATCCCATGACTTGATTATGCCGTTGTTTTCTTCACTGATTCTTGCAACTGATTCTTCTCTTACGGAACGTGTGTCTTCATCTAATTTGAGAAAATTTGGTGACTTTGATAAAGGTGAAACTTCTAAACTGTGGCATTGACGTTGACTCGAATTTGTTATTTCGTTGGATTTTTGGGTTTGGAAATATTTTCTTCTACGTTCTGGTGTTGATGGATATGAATGCGAGAGAGATTTAATTTTAATTAATGTTTTATGTAGTAAATTGCCATTAGTTGATTCTTTAATTTCGTTTTGTTCGTCTGAAATGTTTTTTGTTGGTTTAATAGTTGGGTCAGTTGGAAATAATTCATCTTCGAGTTCGATTATCATTATACTATCACAATTAGGACATGCATCTACTTCTATTAAATCATCTAAAAATATTTTATAAATTATAATTTTTTCAAAATTAATTTTTAATTTTTAATTTCATACCTTTGGTTTCACCATTTTCGCATTTAATAGCTGATTTATTGACTTGTAATTTAAGTTTGGCAATATTTTTTGAAAATTGAGCATTGCATACTAAACACTTAAAATATATTTAAAATTAATTTTTATATTGAATTTAATATTTAAATTTACTTACTTCATAAGCTTTACCCGCATCTTTTAACATTCTGGCAGCCACATGTGGTTGCAATAAGACCATTAATAACTAAAAACATTATAATTATTAATTTAAATCAATTAAAATTTTATTTATTACTAACTTCGGTTTGTTTTTCATCTTCGAGTGTGTAAACTCTCTTTATTCGATTTTTATAAACTGAATCAAATTTAAGACTTACACCATGACGTAAATTTGGCTGTAAAAAATATTAAAAATTAATGTTAAGATAATTTAAAAAAAAAAAGTTCAAAGTTTTACAAGTTTTTCAATCCAAAGTAAACTTTTGATATCAAAACATTCAATTGTACGTCCTGTTAAGGTATCTTTTTCTCTTATTTTATCTTTTCCTATCCAAATAAATAAATTTTCAACTTTGTTGTTGAAATGACGATTGACAATAAATAACTCGCCTATTAAATTAATTAAATTATCTAAAAAGAATTTTTTTTTAAAAATTTTATACCAGTTTGATCATCACTATCGTCATCATCAATATAATCAGAATTATCAGATATTGTTTCACTAATGTAATCCACTTCAGCTGCTATCGCTTTATCCAGCACAGTTACATGATATTTATCCTCTGATTCACCGCCAATTTCTTCAATAATCGTTTCATTTCCACTTATTTCACTTGCATTAATTAAATTATCACAATTAATGCTGTTAGTTTCAATTGATGCGTCACTGGTAACTCGAGGTATTGGAAAATTTTCCTCAGATCGACGACTGGCCACTAACCAGTCATTGCCTCGCTGTTTTCGAAAATCTTCTATTTTACGTTTAACTGTCAAATGTTGCGAATCTTGAACTGAATCATAAATGAAAATTATATTTTAAAAAATTTGTAAATAAAAAATTAATATTAAAACTTACTTTGTTTTTTCGATATTGGAATTTCATCGTCTGAAGATGTTTCGTCTTCCAATTTTACTTCTCTAATTAATAATTTTTCTTTTTTCCTAATATTGTTTGTATTTGATGTCACTGAATTATCAAGTGAATTTTCAAGCTGCGATTCACTGCCAGATATATGAGATGAACACGAAGTAAGTGATCTTGAAATATTTGTATTATTTTCTTTGTTTGGAGATTGGGATACGAGTGAGCTTTCATAGTCTTTTCCATGCCGTATGGGAATTATTGGCGTGTAAACCATATTAGCCCATGAATCCATAATCGTCAAATGTTCTTAGAATTCTTAGACTGCGATTAATTAAAATTAATATGTGAGATTGAACTGTGAGTAGTTGACAAAGGTTGGCTTTAAGTTTTAGTGAGTATTTCGATGACAATTGCTACCAACCACTTCCAAAACTGAAATCCAACCCAAACCAGTTTTTACTTGAATGATTAATTGCATTATCACATCAAATGTGATAACTTTTGACCCATGATTGTGTGCAACAAATGCAATTTCGTATATTTTCTTTTGTTTAAGGAATTTTCCATTGTGTAAAAGATACGATTAAATTAAAAGATGTTCATTGGAAAAATTGTCATCTACCAATACCTGGAAATAAAAATATAATTATTTTTGTATTAGATATTGAGAAATAATAATTTCTTACTGTTTTTTACAAAAAATATAAACAACTTTGCGCAGTAATTCCAGTTGCGAGGCGAGAAAATATCAAACAAAATCAAATTCTTCAAAAATTGATGTAAATCTATATATGTAAAGTCAAAAATAATGACCATTCGATATATAATAATCCTATAAATATATTTAGATAACACGCAATTTTAATGGAAATGCGTCATTCCTTTATGCATTAAATTTGTTGAAAATTCTTTTCTCCACATCTTTATTTAATATTCTTTTTAAAATTATTCAGGTATATAACATGATCACGGACATTGAAAAATATATGTGCTTACATTTGGTTGGGATTTCAGGAATATATTTTCACAAAGGCACTGAAAGTAATGTAAAAGAACATTCGAAACGAAAAAAAAAAACTAATTTCTATTTACTAATACAAAGATAGTTCCTGCATGTCAACACGAACGGATGCTTACGAAATGTTTATTTAAATAAATTGTCACTTGTTGACGCCACCGTACTTTTATTTAGAATGGATCAAAGAAGGAAATGTATGGCAATATCAGGTGAGATAATTATTGCAATCTATAATTTTATAGTTTGCCAATTAATTGTGTAAAAGTTGTATTTCAATTACACGTGTAGATTAGAAACATTATTTTATAATTTGATAAAAGATTTTAGAATTATTTACACCAATACTATATTAATTATTATTTTCAAATATGGTAATTCATGACAAATAAAATTTTTATTAAATCAGAAAATCATTATAAAGAGATTTTTAAATTAAACATCAAAGATTATGTACAAACATATACTAAACATTAAAAATTGCACAAAATACTGATACAAATAAAATAATTTGATATCCTGAATTTTATTTATATAAAATCAGTTGACTAATTCTTTTGGACACATAGAAAAATTTGAAAGAAATAAGAGAATATTTCAAGTCTGCTGAAGTAAAAGTCTTTCTAATTCATCTGCTGAACGAATGAGAAAAACTGCTGATTCTCTATAACCAGCAATAAGCTGTTTCACAGCTGAAACTTCACTAGGATTAAGATGGCACTTTGTTGATTCTCCATTTGTCTTTTTAGTAGTTAAATCAGTAGGCCCTAAGGAATAATCATTAAAACATAAATTATTGTACATTATAGCATGTTTTGGTAACAGCAGGACTTCATGTTTCCAATATTTTGACTTTTTTGACCATTACATGCATTTTAATCAGTTTCATGGACAATTTATAATAGCAGCTAATCTCAAGATGTTGCTGGGCTCATGCAACAGAAACATGCCTATAGCAAAATTAGGCAAAAGAACACTGCATGTTATACGAACTTTGCAGATAGCTTCGGAGAATATGCGACTGCGTACCATTCATAGAAGGAGCATCAGTTGATACAGGTGTAAGTGTGACAGCTGCAGCATCTTTGGCTACTCGAACCCCGTTAACTGGTGAAATTGTTTGAGACTGAGGATGATTTCCAGTTGGTCTTTGCAATGATTGAAGTCTATTTTCAGACTCAAGTGGTTCGGCCTGGTCTCTTACTGCATTGTTTTCTTTATCTATGCCCTGAAATAATATAATAAAGAAAATAAAAAAGTAAAGGAAAAAAATGAGGAAAAATAAAGGAGATCAAATAAAAAAATTATTTCAATATTTGAGAATATTACTTGAAGATTTTGGGCAATTGCACTTATTGGTTCTAGACCTATTCTCATTCTTTTGGCATTTTTGCTTTCATTTTCACAAGCAGATGCTAATATTTGTTCAGCCATTGCTGATGTTAGATGAGGAAGTGTTGGTCTTACCTATATAAAAATGGTATACAGAAAATTTTATATTTAAACATATGTTATTATGAGATAATTGTACTTACTAAATCCCAGCCAGTGTGGTCACGGGTTCGTTTAGTTCGCCTACAAGACTTGAGGTAGGTTCTAATTCGTTTTCTAGCTCTTTCTGCAAATTCTGGGAATTGACGATTGCAAGAGTCTATAATAGCTTGAATTTTCTCTCGAGGCTGTTTGGAAATTGGTACTATGCGGTCTAAATTTTCATCAACAAACAATCGAACAAACATCTAATAGATATTGATAAATATTTAAAGTTGGATAAAAAGTAAATAATAAAGTTATAATTGTAATTTTTGTGACCATTCTAATTTTGATATATTCCGATAGAAGGCAAGTACAAGACACCCATCTATTTTGCTGTACAAAGTGAGCTAAGAGAGCTATGTGCTTTAAAACTTGGATTTCTTTGCGGGTATTGCAAACACTTTTTGACCATTTTGCTCCATTGCTCTGTAATATTTGCTTCGGTTACTTAGCAACCGCTGAGAAAAATAATATTCAGCTGCAAATAAACTTTTTAATAAATATTTTAATAATAAAATTGTTCTATTAATTTAGTGATGTTTGGAATCAATTTTTATTAAGTTCATTAAATAAACATTTTTATATTTGACACAACTCATTTTTTAAAAATTATACTTTTCTAGTTTTTCTTGTTAATTTTGTATGAATTTACAATATCTCTTATTACTTATCTATAAAAGTTTATTTGCTGCTAAATATTATTTTTCTTAGTGGTTGCTAAGCAACCGAAGCAGATATTATGGAGTAATGGAGCAAAAGGCCAAAAAGTGCTTACAACATTTGCAAAGAAAGCTCGTAGCTTCCGTAGTTCACTTAGTAGAGCAAAATAGATAGATGCGTTGGACTCGCCTGGCCGAAAGCTATCGAAATATATAAAAATTAATGTGTCGCAAAAATGACAATCCAAAGACTTAACTTACATTAAATGCCTTGAGTCGTTCAGGATCACATTTATGGATGTCTTCATTTTCATCTTCATCATCATCATCTTCATCTTTTACACCACTGGACAAATCTTGTGGAGTTGATTCTTGAGTGAAATGACCATTACACTGATTCTAATTGCAATGTATAAATTTTTACAATATAAAATTAGTAATTTACCCGCAAATTGTAATTAAATTAAGTGCAGACAATTAAAGCAATTACTCTAATCTCAGAATTTTTTATTAGAACATGAGTAATGGGGTCATTATTTTTATATGATCATAGAGGTTTCATATACCTGCCATTGATTTCCTAGATCTGGACTGCAACTTTTTCCATTATTAACTGGTTTATCATAAGAATGATCTGATTGAAGATGACTGCCATTGACTGCATCAATACCCGAAGACAGCATTTTTGGATTATCTGTAATAGAAAAATTCTGAATACTAATTTCTGCATCCGTAGAGCAGTATGACAATATTAATGGGGTTTTATTAGATATTTTGAGATATTTTCAAATATTTGCCAAATATACTATTAAAAGGCTGACCACATTTGCTGCATTTGCATCTACTTTAGAGAGACAAATATTTTAAGTTCTGCTAATGTCTTCTGACAATTTGCTTTTAGCCAAGAAGACCTTTCAAGTTATCCATTCTATTTTCATTTGCTCTTTTACATTGCTTTTCAGAAACTATAAGAAATGGCGTAACTCAGAAATAAAACAACATATAGGATAGAATTTAAATACAAATTTTTCCAGGAACAACTAAAAACTGAATAATCTAGAAAGGAAATTTCTTAGGAAAAAAACTAATTAGAAAATAATGAAATTGAATTGCTCAGAAAATAGAATATCTTAGGAAATGGAATAATTCCAATCTGTATCAAATGTATAGGGTGTTTCTAAGCAAGTGTGGTTACTTCTAATGCTTTATTCTGTCATCTTTTTAAATGAAATTAGAATTATAGTTTCTATTATTCTACCCATTTTAATATATATACATGTGGTTTTTAAAGTTAAATACTTTGTGGCTTTTATATAAACAATGACAGAATTATATTATATAACCTACTCTGACCCTACCTTTAGGCAAACATAGGAAATAATGTACAAAGGATGAGCAATTACTCAGTCCCTCAAAACTGCCAAACATTTTATAATAATTAAAAATTGTAATATTAACCAAATTTAACTTATAACTGACAAGTAACTTCTAATTTATGCCACATGGGTTATACCAACTTGCTATTGACTTCACCCATCTAAGACATTCTTTTGCAGCCTGATTAAAACCAAATCCCACAGAGGGAGATGCTGCCATCTAATCTACATGTTTGTTGAGATCTGCATGTATTACCTTAATAATTTGCATTCTACACGTATCACCATGACAACTCAAGATGGGGTATACTGAAGGGGTCTTGTTAAAAAAAATCAATAAGTAAAGCAAAGACTAAAACCGATTTTTTTTGTCCTTATTTTTCTCTTTATATTTTCATTTCTACTTTAGTTCATTCAACTAAACATCAACCAATATCAATTGATCCTCTTAAAGCCCCTGTTATTGGCAAATTAATTTTTAAATCACTTTCAAATTGGATCTAATCAACATTTTTCTTTTCATTCGCAATTCAAAAAATTCAAAAAAAAAATTATTTACCTCCTTTCAACTGGTGGTTCAAGCAAAATAAAAGATAAATAGATTTGTTAAGCAATTACGTCACAAGAAACTCACTTCCGATCACCAAGGAAACACCGTCATTAAATGGAAATGCTACCAAAAACGAATTTTAACACAATAACATCGAGTTGGTGGTAAAAATGAGTGGAGGGTCCACGAAACAGACGTACACTATCCCTTTATGGGCATTTCCATTGCATTTTGGGGGAAGGAAATATGAAACAAGGTCCACCAAACGAAATGTGTGGGCGTTGAGCAAATAATATACACCTGAGACGTCGTAGAGGATGTCGCATGGTTATCGGAAGCCTCTCGAGACGGTCGTGTTGTACGCTCGATTGCTTATTCCTCCTGATATGGACTGCATCGATTTCCGATAATTGCGGGGGCATATGGGACCACGAGCCACTCAAGATGGCTGCTGCATGGTGCATGCCCCCCTCTCCTCTCATATGAGGGTGGCGCTATAGGGGATGTAAGTGGGAGGAACGCATGTGCAGTAATTGACAGGTGGTGGATGTATTTGGCGCAGGTGCGGCAGAGAGGGCGAGTTGTTTACCACGCCACCATCGATTTCTACTCGCATTTCTGTATATCATATTTTTAAAGTATTTTATAATTTAATAATTTTTTAATTAATATTCCATATGAAGGGATGTGATAAAGTCAATAGAATAACAATAACAGTTTGGATGAAATAAGAATTAGCCACCTGCAGCATTTTCTATTGTATATCGATATACCGAGCGAGTGGTTGTTGTAGCAACGAGACAGGCACCACTCGAATTGGTATTATGAACAAAGGCATTTGTCTATGGGCAATTTTCAGATGGCAATGAAGGATCAGTAATATTGTTGATGATGATGTTTTATTATCTTTGGAGTCCCGAGGGTTACTTTTGGTGCGTCAGTGCTTGCTGTGGGTCTTCAGTGTTTTGATTGTAGCCTTTCCTGGCTGCAATCGATGGACGGCGTGACGGGTGTCTGAGATTAGAAGCACAGGGGGCGCAGAACGGAATGCACCAATAGGGAGTGTAGGGGACTTGGGCTTTGATAGTGGTAAGAGAACAAAGGGAGAGAAGATACTGTGACAAAAATTTAATTTTTTTTTAAATGCAATATTTTGAAACAAAATTTTTTAATTAAAATTAATTTTTATTTAAGTGCATAATATAAATTAAATAATTTTATTTATAATTATATGAGACTAGAGGCCTGCAGCCGTTTCGCTGGCCGACAATATTGAATAAAAGAATTATAGGTTATTAATACTCTACGAGATTTCAAAATTCTAAAATCCTGATAAAAGATTTTATTGGATTTTATATAATTTCATAGATTTCCATTGATTTTTGGAAATTTCAGATGATTTCAGCAGGTTTAAAAGAATTTTAGATTTTATGATTTTGATTTTTTTTCGAGATTTCATCTGATATTGGCTTGCCAGAAAGGATTTTATTTGAGATTTCATGTGGGATTTTAAAGGGTCTGAAATGCAAAATCCTGCTCTACGAGATTTTAATAAATATCTGCTTCTCTTTTGAGAAATGAGTTTCACTTCAATCGAATAACTTCTTTATTTCTTAAATATGAGATTATCTTTAAATTTTAATTGTTTTTTAAATTTTCCGCCCAAACTCAACATGGCCAATCACATTTTAGTACCATTTTATTTGCAACAACAGCACCACCAATATTTAGTGAAACCTAGTGTTAGATTTTGTTACTAGTGACAATTACACACATGAAATGTATTAAATAATGCAATTCAGTCCAGATTCGAAAATTCCATTGAAAAACTCTTTCTGCGCAAGAACAGTGAAAACTGCATTAAATAATTAACTCTAGCAGTAACGATAACATTAGTTAAACTCCAATCTCAATTTAACATTAGCTAAACTCTAGTTAGCGCTAACTGACAAAGAAGTAATTCACTTTACTTCAAGTAGTTAACGTCAAGAAAAATAACAATCTATGTTGTATTATATTTGCACAACAAAAAATCAATTCAGGTTAATATGTAGATATTGTGATCTAAACTATTTGACAAATTGCGGCAAATATGGCGCCTTGTGGTGTTAGGTCACAGAATATTCAGAAGTTGAAAAGAACCCCATTTTTAGACAAAGCATTTACCTGATTGGTTTTCATGTCAAGCTGGTCATAGCTTGTGCTATTTTTGTAAATTTTGAATTCATACAACATTTTGCACAATTAATTATCAAATTTAAAAGATATTTTCAAAAGCATTTAAAATGGTAAAATAATAATTATTTAGTTGCATTAAATTACATTACTGTCTTTTCATTAGCAGTTTGAAGTAGGTAAAGATGCAAACCAAATGCCGACAGTAACATAAATAGATTTTGGTCACGAGCCCAAAATACTGACGTAATTTAAAACAGTTGGTAAGAAATGCCATTCATTGGCATTTTTATATTGCAATGGTCATTATTTCAGCTATGTATTAAAATTTTCATATCAATTACTTAACCCATGGAATATTTAAAATATTTCAATAGATTTCTAAACATATAAAAAATATTATTTAAAAATAACTCGAATTATAAATTTATAAATTTAATTATTTTTAAATAATTTAAAAAAATGACATCATATAAAAAGCTTTTTAACATCCAAAAATAAAACACTAAAATTGAAAACCCGGATCAACAAAAGCCTAAAATAGTAACAAGTTTCCCCTGATCTCAGTCACTCTGTTGCCAGCTCTTAGTCAACCAACATCAGACTTACGTACAATGGTGATTTAATTAGTTCGAATTCAAAATAACAACTTGTCATTTTAAATTTGTTTCTATTTTACAGGTGGAAGAATTAACCAAAGAACAATCCGCAAGTATGTTTATTTTAAAATTTAATATTAGCAAAATTATCAAATTTTTATCTTACCATATAAAGTCATACATAAACATTTAAGCTCCCGACCTATTTTTAGAAATGTGGATTATTATTACATCGTGTGAATAACTGTTGAGATATCAATTAATTTAAAATATTATTTAAGTTATGAATAATCCTTTACAAAAATAATTTTTTTTAATTTTAAACATAATTAAATGTGATATTACAGTGTTGCGGAAGGCTTTTGACATGTTCGATAAGTCGAAGAAAGGAGTCATTCACACTAGTATGGTCGCCACTATTTTACGTTCGATGGGTCAAACATTTGAAGAAAGGGATCTGAAGGATTTGATAGATGAAATTGATTCTGATGGTGTGTATTTCTGGTTTTGAGGTTTTATAACACATTCAAAGTGTTATCTCAATACAATGAAATTGATGAATTATTCAATATAGGAAGTGGGGAATTGGAATTCGACGAATTTCAGCAATTGGCGGCTCGATTTGTGGTTGAAGAAGACTCGGAAGCGATGCAGGAAGAATTGCGCGGTGCCTTTCGGATGTACGATAAGGAGGGTAATGGTTACATCAATGTATCAGATTTAAGAGAAATTCTTCGAGCACTTGACGATAAATTGACAGAAGATGAATTGGATGAAATGATTGCTGAAATTGATACTGATGGCAGTGGTACTGTTGATTTTGATGGTAAATTTGACACACTAATTTGTATTTTTATTACAAATATTTTTTTTCATTAAAGAATTCATGGAGATGATGACCGGTGATTAAATGCAAAGTGAAGAGCAGAATTTCAAGTTGGACGTTTCTTCTGCTTTTTTTATGTTTTGCAATTCACAGTCACTTGTCATTACATAAAATAAATGAATTTACATATTTGATTAATTTGGCAGTCGCTCAATTGTAGACCCATATTTTGCTATATCTTTGGATTATATCAATTTACAAAGCGTAAAACAAAATGCTGGAAATTTTTGTTTATAAAATAAAAATTAATAAAGAATAAATGTCTAACTTGATTTTATATATTTTTTTATATTCTTGACTGCCATTTTTGTTGATTATTCAAGCTTACTATTTTCCAAGAAGCAATCATACACAAATTAATATTCCATAATTGAAATTACCCATTGATAGTGAACTTGCCATTATTGGTCTGTTTTCATTCTATTGAAATTACTGATTATTTTCGACGTTTTATTACTACATCCTTGAAAAATAATCTTTTTAAAGGCAAATTACTTCCAGTGAATAATTTTTTCAAAGAATAGGTAATTGCAATAATAACAATAAATTGCTGCAATTTGATCATTATTTCTGCTGTGATTATTCAGTCAAAAAATCACCACTGTATGTATATATATAGCAGTGATACTCATCTCTTTTACTTGAAGATATTACTCCAGAGTGAACCATGACCCACATAAGCTTTGCATTTTTGTTATTGACTGTTTGTGGTAAGTAAAAATTAAAATTACTTTATCTAACATTAAATTTCTTTATTTCAGTTGTTTTGATTCAGTCTACTCCTGTGACTGAAAAGGGCTCATCACATGCAGCCTCAGGAAGTTCTGATTCAGATGAAAGTCAGACTTCTGTGAGTTTTAAAGCAATAGTAAATATGTTTAAAATATAAAAAAATTATTTTTGCTACAGAATGAAAAGGAACACAAACGTGGTGTTAATGCAAGTTTACCAGGAGTTCTAGACTTGGGAGTTTTAGGTGGAAGAAAAAAGAGGGATTTGCAGTCATTTATCAGCAAGCGAGGAGCCAACACCAGTGTACCAGGAGTTTTGCATTTCGGGGTTTTGGATGAAGGTGAAGAGAAGAGCAAACGAGGTGTGAATGTCAGTTTACCTGGAGTATTGGATTTGGGTTTACTTGGCGGGAAGAAGAAAAGATCTGAGGAATGCAGTGAAGAAAATGGTCATTGTAGCAATACACCAACTACAAAAGCCAGCCAGGGAGGGAAGTGATTCAATGCCTTAAATCGATTTAAATGGTTAGTTATGGTAATAAAACTTATTTCTAACTCTTGATAACAATTAATTTCTGATTTTATTTCAAGATTTTATTTTGGAAAATTACAATGCAACATGATATTTCAAGACAATTATATTATTTTATGTAGTTCTAGTAAAGAATAAAGAATTTTTGTGATCTGTACTTATATCTATGTTATTTTTATAATTTGTTCCATCATGTAGTGGGTACTGAGTGCTGCCTTTCATCAAAGTAGTATTCCAGGTCACTGAATGAAGTTTACTTTCATGGGTGTTATTTTTCTCTTTTGTTGACCTAACTTTATTGGCCTTTAAAGACCATAGTTCAACTAAATGTTATGGTTCTGTTTTCATAATCACAGATATCAGTTTCTAGTGTATGAACCTACAATTAGAGATGGTTATGTTAATGTAGGGCTCTTCAATAAGTGCTAATCATATGGACGCAACAAGAAACTGGCATATCAAAACCATA
>JAQFZU010001106.1:0-15703 GCA_034696185.1 Henia vesuviana | reverse complement strand
TTTTACGCTAAAGTCTTCTGCAGCTGTAGCTTGTCTTATATCCACCCGCAATATGCGGTGAATTACATTAACAATGTCATGGGTTATTGTCGGGGAAGGGTCAGCGTTGTCACATACTTTCCCGACTGCGTTTCATGTTTATTTCTTGCGTTAGGTCCTCGTCATCAGATGCAGAACCTGTGTTAAGACCGAAAAAGTTACTAGCTTGTGTTTTGAAACGGGTAAAGTGTGCCATTGGAAAACAAACAGTAATGTTTATTCAACAATAGTAAATAAAATAAGCTTTATTTAGTAGTGGTATAAGCCTAAGCTAAGCAAAGTGAAAGTTTTCAAGAGACTTGTGCGGAGGTGTTTCTACTTCTGTGCGAGCTAGTGAAGTGATGATGAAGTGTGTTTCTTCCCAGCAGGTGAGTTATTCGACTCGTCCACCAGGTGCAACTGAAAACGTTTGTGATTGGCTGTCAGGGGTTGACCTACAAGCCAAGTTCACTAGACCAGGCTATTCAGAAGTATACGTTATCATGGTAATTCCCCTTGGGACATTCGTGATAGAGATTAAACGAAAAGATTATTGCATTTTCCCCTTTTTTCCTTTGTTTGAACAGGGAAGGGACGAAAAATGCAAAAGACAAAGGAAACATTTATCACTTTTTTAGAAAAATAAAAGCGTGTTTTTATTACACTAAAAAGGGTAGTAATGTAAAAAATTATAAACAAGCATTGCTCGAACAATGAAAACGTTTAAACAGAATCAATTTTTATGAAAAAAATAAAATTACTATATTCCACCTAAAAAATAACGATCAGTGAAGTTGCATTTCTTGGACAATGCAAACATTCAGCATAAACTCATTTTACATAGAATATATAGATTTTATATACTCTACGCAAAAATAGTGTTTATAGAAGTCGCATTTCTCGAATAATACGACATAGTGTTTTATAAATTACTACAAAAATTCAAGCATGGGCAAAATAATTTCCCAACAGTTAAATTAGTGTATTTTTATTAAATGTCAATCGGTCAGGAGGATTTTAATGATCGGTTGAAAATCAGACAGTGATAAATCACTATCCCTTGTCTCAAGCGGTTCATTTAAGAATCTGAACAAGTAAATAAACTAAAAAAAAATATAAAACAAAACAGAAAGAAAATTAAAAAAAAATTTGGAGTTTTGTGGGTGAAGAAAAAACCGTATTTTTTTCCCCCGTGTTGTAGATGTCTCAAAACGTTCCTAGTTTTTAAACACAGCATTTGGAGTGTCTACCTGGAATAATTAACAGTACAACCAACTGCATGTTTTCGCATGTCTTCCCTCTTTTTCCCGCCTTTACTCTATGGTGTACGAGAAAACAGTTCCAACCATGTTCCGCCATTCATCACTCCTGCTACACTCGATGGCGAATGGTGTGTTTCTGCCCATGCATTAGCCTGCCACAGTACTCTACGGCTAGACCACAACCCCCATGCGTATGGATCATCGTGAAGGATTAGGTAGAGCGTGTTCAGCCTCGCACAGAAAGATGGGTGCAGAGTTGATCACGTCTGTTAGCCCGTAAACGATGCCAAGAATGTTGAAAAGTGGTCATTTTTGCTCCTGAACGCCCCCAGATTCCCAACAGCGCCACGTAAAGGCCCTTACAAGTCAAAAATCGAAAATGATAGAAAAAGATAATTCAAAAGATGAGAAGGAAAATGTAGAACATTTTAGTTGAAGACACTAAAAGAATTTTATGGGAAAAATATGGAAAACAGCAAAAGTTGTGTGGGTGAGATTCTACTACAATAGAGGCTTACTCCTACAGTTCCTTGCGAGGAACTCGCCTAATTGAAGATAGCCGTCCACACAGCCTCAGGGTCGGGGTTTGCCGTATCGTTCATGGTCCACCGTACACCTTTGTCCAGCAGGCAGAAAAATAATCTCTGTCACATTAAAACTGCCCACCCCCATCAATTCACCCATTACGATAGTCAAATGCTAGATCGATGGCTGTCGATCAAAATTATTCACCTACTGCGGTGTGCAAATTGAATAAAGGTCGGCCGTTAGCTACCAAGCCGCCCACACGGCCTCAGCCTCGGCAGCCACAGCCTTCGCGCGTTATAGTACTGACGTCAAAATTACGTTCCGGGCACGGTGAGCAAACCGTCCGGCGGGCTTTTAGTATTGTGCAGTCGGTAGGGAGTACTGGCTCCATGCCACCCAGGGACATTCTATCATCCTTTGATAATAGACTGGAGCCTCGTTTCACCTGTAATTTTGCAACATACCAACGCCGTTCACCAGTTTTTAGGGACTCACGGGCTATCCGCTTACGCTCTGTTAAGGCTGTCTTTCCCCTAGCCGGTTTAACCCGGCGGAAAGACTTTCTCTCTACCCACGTGTCGCGTAAGCCAAAATGAAAGAAATTTAAATTTTTCCATGCGTTGCCACATGTGCCGTTCGCTCACGCTCTGTCAGGGCTGTTTTCCCCCAGTCGGTTGCCCGACAAAGAAACATTCCGTCTACCCACGTTAGCGTAAGCAAAAAAAATAAATTCTTAAAAAAAAATTTTGCTTGTGGTTCTTGGGTTTCAAATCTTGGCCAGGTCCCCAATTGTGAGGGTTTTGCTTCACTGTCGGCTGGACACGGACCCCAGCGCCGCAGATTCACAATTGCCTTACTATTGAGTAATGGAGACAGATGCGTGAATCTTGTTTGTGTAGGTTTTTATTTAGTATAGGCCGTGACGCACATCACCGTCTCGTTCCCACTTACTCTCTTGGTTCGCTGACCACGTGTTGATAGCCGAAGCTATCGCCATGCAGCCATATTACTTTGCTACCAGCTGTTGTCCAGTAATTATTTAGTCCATCTAAATTAATGTACATTTGGGTTTAAAAATAATACCAAATGTTTAATCAATGTTAATAAAAATTAAAAACAACTATTTACAAATTCAGTAACTACAGAACAGGTCTATTATCTACTACGAGTGATATTCGTCTGTTCACGCAGATGCCTAACAACCTCTAATTTTAACAGGTAAGTATATAACCTCTAATTACATATATAATACAATATGGCATATACAATATCTAATAAATCCAATACAAGTAAGTAATAGACTCTAATTAATAAAATATAAATAATATCCAATATACATAATACAAATTAATAAATAAATAAATAATCAAATAGATAATGTTATTCATAAATATAACAATTCATTCTATACAATTAAATCAGAAATTATTAAATGTTAAACAAAATCAATCAATTGAAATTAAGACTTACAAAAACATTAAATTAAATTATCAACACACAACAATTGCCTCACTAACGTCTATTATTCAATTGTCGTTATAAATTAGTAAAAGGTTTTGATGTTATATTATTCAATTTATAAATGGGCAATGCCTTAGTTTATAAATGGGCATAATTGTTATTAGTATTCACATATTGCAACTCAAAATACCCCTCTCGCCACAGCTCTCGTATGTAATGGTAATGAATATCAATATATTTCGTTCTGATATTCATTGTAGGATTCTTAATAATGTGCATTGCAGATTGACTGTCTGCATATAGACGTGGTGAGAGATAAAAATTAGGCAAGTTACGAAATTCTTGTAAGATTCTATGTATCCATTGAATCTCCACTGCAGATGAACTTAACGCAACATACTCCGACTCCATCGGAGACTTCGAAATACATTTTTGAATTGCACTTCGCCATCCAATTGGCACTTGATCGATAAAGACAATATAACCGCTAATACTCCTACGTGAATTAATCGATGACGCATGTGATGCATCAGAAAACATTCTCAAATTTAAATTTGAAATCTTTGTTAAATTTACCGAAAATGATTTTGTTCAATGTAAGTATTGAGCAATTTTTAATAATAATGTCCAATTTTCTTTATTTGTCTTATTGAAAAATTGTGCCAATTGAGTTACAGCATTAGCAACATCAAATCTAGTGCGACTTGCAACAAATAATAGACTGCCCACTACTTTTTGAAACGGGCATGTAAATGATGAATCCAATGTTTGTAAATTATTAATATTAATTTTGGTAACCAATGGAGTATTAACTACCTTCAATGTAACTACATTAAATTTCTTAATCATTTTTTTAATAAATTGTCTCTGATTCATTAAAATTCTTCCATCTTTTCGCGTAAAGTCAACGCTCAAAAATCGCTTTATTGGGCCCAAGTCGACACATGTGTAGACCTGACTCAATTTTTGTTTAATATCTCTTAATAAATCTTCACTCCTTGCGAATATGGCCAAATCATCCACGTATAATAAAATAAATATGCCTTTACCATTCGAATATGCGCAAAGACAATAATTGAATGAGTGGAACCCAAAATCTTTCAATGTATTGTGCATATAGAGATTCCAACGATGACCTGATTGTTTTAATCCGTACAATGCTTTCTTCAGCTGCAGCACATATTTCTTTGGATCCTTAATTTCAAAACCTTTTGGTTGTTTCATAAATATTTGTTCTTCTAGATGTGCATAGAGGTAAGCCCCTTTTATATCTACATGTGCATTGAAAAAATAGTAATAACACACGAGAATAACAAAAAATAGTTTAACCAGAATAAATTCAACGACAGGGGCAAATATCTCATTATAATCAATTTTTTCTTGATGCCTGAAGCCATGAGCAACTAATCGAGCCTTAAATCTGGTTACTTTTCCTTCATGGTTTATTTTCTTAGCAAATATCCAACAATTGGTAATAATTTTCTTTCTATCCTGCCGAGGTACTAATGTCCATACGTCTTTATCAATTAATGTACGATACTCCTCATCCATTGCCTCCTTCCATTTAATATGATCTGACGATTTCATTGCATCCTCATAACGAGCAGGTACTTCCATGGAGCCCGCAAAGAACAACGGATCATTGTCAATAAAATTATTTAATCCAGAATTCCAAATGTCCTCCAAACCATCTTCATTTTCCATCCCAATTAAATCTATTTCTTCTACTTCGAGATCTTTCACTTCATCATCTGAATCAGATTTAATTAATTCAGATTTGGTTTTAAAATCAAATTTTGACTCATTGAATGGTAATCCCCTATCTTCACAAAATGTTCGAACTATCTTGAGCGTCCTGAGTTGACCAGAATCTTGATACTTGTAAAATACATCTTTATATCCCTTTCTGGCACCCCCTGTTTTGGTAACAACATGACGTGTCTAAGGGGTGGATAGTGATGTATGGGAAATAGGTGAAGGAGGATAAGGTTGCATTGGAGTTACAGGTAGATGAGGAGCAACAGGAGTAAGTGACAATGGTTGAGTTGAACTAGGTATCGAGTCAGGAGATGTAATGAAAATTGGACATTTTAATAATTCATCCATGTAGTCATCATGGAAATCTTGATAAACTCCTGGGTCCACTAAATTCTTCCATCTTTCCAGTTTAAATAAATCTAATCTTACATGAGACTCATCGAATCGCACATGTTTGGTTTGAATAATAATATCCTTATATGGGTCATAAATACGGTATCCTCTAGTAGTAATCCCATAACCAACCATTAGACCCTTCCTGGCATGTACTTCAAATTTATTACGACGACTTTTAGGTATGTGAACGAATGCCAATGATCCAAAACGCTTAAAATACGAAACGACTGGTTTGTGCCCTGTCCATCTAGTATATGGAGTTTCACCTGGTAATGCTGCATGCAAAGTCCGATTTCTTACATACACGACCGTATATAGGGCCTCAAGCCAAAATGATGCTGGCAATTTTGGTTAATTGGTTAATAAGGTACGAATACCATTTAAAATGTCTTGATCAGGTTATTCTATAAGGCCGTTCAACTGTGGTGTGTAGGACGACGTCTTTAAATGAATAATTGACTCGGATTTAAAATAAGCTTCGAATTTTTCATTGCAGAATTCAGACCCATTGTCTGTTTGTACAATGCCAGTGTCAAATTTCTTTTCAAGATTAGTCTGAAGCTGAAGAAATATGTTAAACGTTTCCAACTTATTAGTCATAGGAACGACAATAATAAATCTTGAAAATTCATCGATAAGAGATAGAAGATATCTCTTGCCTCTAATCGAAGGTATGGGCGACGGTCCTCATAAATCCATGTATACCTTCTGCAATGGGTACACCGAAATAATATCACTTAAACTGTAACTCGGACACATCCTACTCTTCAAAATACGACATGATTTGCAAATGTCTATTTTTCCAGTCAACATCATTTCTGTTTGGACCATTTTATCTCGGAATAATTTCCTTAAAGGTTCCTCCGGTAAATGACATAATCTTTTATGCCACAAACAAACTGAATCTCAACAATACACTTCTTTTTCGGCTGTGACAAAAGGAGCATCTTGAGTCGACAGTGATGGGGTATCAATTTTAAATGTAACCTTTTTCACACGATCAAGTTTAGAAGGAATAATAACACTAAACTCAATATCATCATTACATTCAACAATTTCATTATTAGTAATATCTTTCTCTTCATTAATGCAATCACCAATAATATTAGCTTGTTCGCTCCGATCAACACCTTTAATAAAAACAGGTTTTACCTCACATCTATCGTTCAAAGGTTCTAATACAAATAAACGATTTTTTCTTAACAATGGTATTGATCTACCAGTATCAGTAATCATTAAAGCCCTAACCGAATTCAAATGCACACTAAACTCGTTTTCCAGTAATGTGTGCGTCGACAATAAATTTCGACAAAGCTTAGGTACAAAGAATACATCGTTAAAAATTACTTTCTGCACACAAAATTTCGTGTCTATTAATAATAAATGCACATTCCCCTTCCCAATCGCATCAATAGCTCCACTACTTTGTTGTACAGGTACCGCATCAATATTAACAAAATTAGACATTACATCTCGATTATTACAAAAATAGTGGGTTGCCCCACTATCAAGCAACCACAAATTATCAAATAAATTAGTTAATGCAAAAATACCTGTGGGAAAACAACTGAAATGTGTCGTATAGTCCAATTGTGGATCCGATTTACTGGAAGATGAACGTTGTTTAGACCTGCCATCATCTCGACTGACATCTCGTCTGCTTTGCCGAGAAGGTGCTCGACGATCATAATTTTAATTTTTTGTTTGACGTGAATTATCATTTGAATTAGTAGCACTGCTATTAGTTTTTGATAACTTGACTCGATGTTAACAATTGTAGCAAGTTTAATTGGCAGAACAGGATGCATCAAAGTATTATGCAAAATATCAAAAACGCGAAAATTTAAGATTAGGTTTATCACGTATTATTTTTATGTGGCCACGTTTTATCTCAACGTTTATATGCCAGAAAAATACACATTCATGCATGCAAATTTCGATTATACTTGCATTACTGTTTTGTACAGGACAATTGAAAGAAGTTGCAATGATGAGAATCGATATAAATTATCTTCAAACAATGAAAAATAACAATTTAATTATAGAACAAACTAAATTACATCTAATCATCAAGAAAAACAGCCAAGAAGAAAGTATCTTGGCCCACCCCAAAGCACTAGTTAAATCAAAAAGATGCTGATTCTAGCATCCAAGCTAAAAATAGAATATAATGACATATATGCTACTTGAACAACAAACAGGTATTCTTTGACGACCTCTGGTGTCAACAACCATAACTAATCAAAATTCAAATAATTCACAATAATACAAAATCTATTGACTAAATAGTAATGACAACGAATTAGATAATAATTAAACAAATTATAATTGAACACATATAAATATTCAATAAACATATTGAATACCAGTAATAAAATGATAATAAACAAATAATCCAAGAAAGTCGCGTAATAAGATAATTCAAATAATAGAACATCATCATATATAAGTAATACATTAGTAATATATAAAAACATATGCACTAATCAATAATTACAAATCAAATAACTCTATTATAACAACATGACCAAAGCATAACATCGAAAAAGATTAATGATAATATTACAAGGCACAACTCAATTTATATAAACAATAAATTGATCAAATGAAAAGAATAAATAATAAACAATAAGTATAATAAATTACTCAACCCCCAACACTCGACAGTCTTGACGCATGTGGCCGGGCTTACCACATCTAAAGCACGTAACTGGAGTGCCATCCATTCTCGTCGTCCGTCTCGAAGTTTCAGTCCAACGTCTCACAAATAAAGTCTTAGGTTTTTGTGGCACTGCATTTCTATCAGATGATGCCAATAATCTCGTCTCCTTGATCAGCAAAGCTTCACGTACTCGTTTATAATCAAATTTATTTGGATCCGTTTGATATATGAACTGGACGATACGATCATGAGTTGCATCAAGCCCTTGCAGTGTCAAGAAAGCCACAATCTTGTTCGTCAATTTTTCTCTCAATTTAGAGAGCTCAGCAACCAAATGCGTAATTCGCGAAAAATGTACGCCCATGCTTTCGGTCTTCAATTTCAAAATTTTAAATAATTGATTATAAAGCGATGCAAGTCTAACAAGGGTATTTGGCTCATATTGGGAACACAGCTCCTCCCACATACGTTTGGGATCCAAAATATCGCAAATAAGGGGCTGCAGTGGCTTGGAAACCATCAAGAAAATTATACTTG
Source organism: Henia vesuviana (assembly GCA_034696185.1). Taxonomy (NCBI): domain Eukaryota; kingdom Metazoa; phylum Arthropoda; class Chilopoda; order Geophilomorpha; family Dignathodontidae; genus Henia; species Henia vesuviana. The sequence goes on along the minus strand of JAQFZU010001106.1, from coordinate 7,081 downwards.
CCGCACGACTTTTTTGAAGCTCAAAATCATTTAAATCCTTTTGTGATGACGAAGAGTCCAATGGTTTGAATGCTCCGTTAATGAATCCAAACAGTCCACAATCCTGCAAAAGCATTCGGCAATTGTCCTTCCATGTAACAAAATTTTCAGAATCCAGTTTTCGGAAAGACATTGCTGATTCCCTCGGGAATAAATTGGAATCCATTTTTGCAGTAACAAAATTCAATACATCAAAACGCAATGTAGAAATTTTAACATGAAAAAAACGAAAAGTATCACAATTCAACAATACTCAAAAAACACCTTGTGACGGTGATTTTTCTCCAAGTCTGTATTTTAGCTAAACCCGGTGAAAATCATTACTTAGAAATTATCTGACTTTGTACTTTTTCTCAAAACATATGACAGGATTTATTAAACCAATTAAACAATTAATATCTACACTTTAATACAACAAGACAGGTTCATATTACCATCACTAAGAATAGAGTGAGAAACAGGATATGGAGTTACGCAAAACGCCTTTGCTAAACTAACACAACACTAAGCTAAACTAAACTAACACTAGCAAAACTACAACAAGATATTAAGACAACAAATCAAGCGCAGAGTTAAAAGCACGCAACGTTAACGTTAAACTAACAACAAGGCCTAATGGCTGAAAACTACTTATCTACAAACACACGCAGTTACGCATCAAGGGCACCTTGGAACATATGGTTGGACATGGAAATATAATATTAGACTTCAGAGTGATTCAGGAGATGTTAGATAATGCGATCGCATTATTTTTACCATCTCGAAGCATCACTCGTACGGTTCACGCGGCGGCTCAAACCAACTTCCGGTTCGTCGTCAAAAGACTCCTCGCGAGCGAGAGAAATCTCTTTCACTCCTCAACTCGAATCAATTTCATGCAATTGCATAAAATAACCTGGTTTAACTGAAAATACAAAACTGGCAGCCTCTTATACCTAGGAACAGTAGTCATCGACTCCCAAGCGGATGCGTCTCTCACTGTCCAGGGCAGTAGTTGCCTTTCACTACCCGTGTTGATATAGGATTGGCCTAATGCTCAACAAAGTCCCATCGAAAATTAATACATTGATCACAGGGAAATTGGCGACATATGGAAGTGTAACCCATGCACCGGATCACTGCCATTTTTCAGTACAGTGCCGGCCCCAAGTCAGGTAGAGCTATAAGGAGTTACCATCATTGGTAGCTTTCCAGGGTCAGGTACGCGCTGAATTTACTTCCACGTCAAGCTATGCGCTAGTCTGTGCGAAATGCATTAATCAATGCGACTCAAAGTCAAGACATTTAGATAAATCATGTTATCAAACATTCAAGGGTAATAAATCAAGAGCTTTGAACAAAACACTGCGCTGGCTTATATAGCCAAACTAATCTCTAAACACAAAAGAGGGTTAAAACACCCAATCTCAATCTCTTTGGACACTCGGACTCTTCCATTTCTATCCAATCGGATGAAGTGGTCAAAGTTGTCCACCAAAATGCCATCTAATGGACATTTGCTACAACGAGGACATGTGCTCTCATAATCAGTATCTGGTTAAAGTTAACCTTTACAAGCTAATTATAGCCACACATGTCCAAACTAGGACATTCACACAAAAAACACTTATAAATAACTAATAACCCTCGAATTGAAGGAATATTAATTACTTATTTACAAAACTTTTACTCGACTTAGGGTCGGGTGACTCTAAAAGGCGCTACGAGACTTTTAATCTTGTTACAAGTTCCCCAAAACTAGGTGAGTACACTGGTGTAAACACTTAGTTTCTTACAAATCTTTAAATTAAACTTAACTTCCAACATGAGGGAGTACTCATGTTTACAAAACACAAAATAAAAACAAAACCTGACGGGACATAATTCCTGTTATTAAACACTTCTCAAATCAGGGCAACAGAACAAACAACCTAGCAAACACTAAAACGTACAGAATATCTGCAAAACACTTTTCTTTAGGTTCGGAGAGTTACGGCGAGTCTTCAGGCAATTACGGCATTTTGTTGCGGCATTTTATCAACAGGCAGCGCTGGTAGTGTTGGTATCGCGGTAACCAAGGTAACGTTTCAAAATGGCGGTTCTCGAATTGTTCAGTTGCCAATTTTCTTATTTTTCTTTCAGATCTCAACGACTTCGGTATTTGGGCGACAGGATGATGACAACCCAAGGAATACGACAGGTAAGTATCAAAGTTATGGATTTCGTATAATCTATTAAAATCAATATCTATTTCAGATAGCGATAAGATATACTGCAATCAACGGCGCTTTCTATTTTGAATTGACTAAGTTATTTTGTACTGACTGATACCTACTGTAGCTTCTTGTAGACTATAAAATAAAATAATATTCTCTTGACTATTACCTGTGTGACATTAATTTAACTTAACATCACCGTTCATGGTACTTTAACTTGATTTGTCTGGAGCTGGAACCTCTTCCGAAGTCTTCTTGTTTTCAGTTTGGATGTTCACTTTACTCAAGCGACTTTTCGATCGAAAATAATCACTTGATTTACGCAAACACTTGTTTTATTAAATTTAATAAAAATTCAAACTTTAAACTAGAACTACTGAAACAAAACAAGACAATAATAAAACAAAACAACTGCATACATAAAAAAAACTAGTGTCGATAAAAGTTTATCGAGGCACACACAAAAAAAATTGTTTAAAAAGAAAACTTAAGCTGAAAAAATGCCGAATTGACAACACCAAAAAAACAAACTGGTACCGGTTTGGTACTTACAAAATAGAACAAAATTACACACAAAATATTATAAAAGACGCGAAAAAACACAGAATAAATTTTAAAAAAGGCGTAAAACTTCACGAAACAACTAGTGCACTCGCACTCGACTAATACTTAATCCTTTGGTGGGAGTAGAGGAGTTGGACCTAAAGGTTTCCTATTTCTGGCTGAAGTCGACGGAGGTAAAGATATCTGCCTTGGCGCAATCTCTCAAAGTAACAGTTGGCGGTAATATCCCTGACTCATCGCCGAGGCTCTGCCTCGTCCTAATACCCAAGAGGAGTTGAAGGCACACAATTCCCGATCGTAACTGCTTAGGCCTGAAGTCGAACGGGTTGGTTGAAAGACTCATAGCATCGAATTTCTGTCGGTTGGAAAATTCAAAACAATTTGATTAATGTTGACTGTTGTGGGCATTAGTCCCCCTGCTCCGGATGGATTAGGCAAAGACACTGCTGAGCTGGTTAACCCTATATCTTTCAGGTTCCAGCTGTCGTATTCGTCAGCAGAGGTTTGAGTTGCGGTTGCAGCTGGTGTAGGACTGGGTGGACAAATCGGAGAGTGCTTTCGGACTTTGGGAGCTGGAACTGGAGCGAGAACTCGATTCGGCGAATACTTCAACTTAACTACTGTGTCGGACACGGACTGGACAAAAGCGGTTACAGGTGAGTTTTCACTGTTGACTATGTGGCTAGCAACAGTCGTTGGCGTCGACGGAGGTGTCACAATTGCATAAGTTGACATAACTGCGGGTGTGGAGACACTGCTAGAAGTGGAAGGTGATGACTGTGTGACCACACAGGACACAACTTTGACGACTGACTGCGATTGATACTCTGTAGGCAGGGTAGTTTCGACTGCGGCTGCAGCAAAACGAACTTGTCTGGCGGCGCTTGACGTGATGAATGCCTTGGCCGGCGGTGCAGGAGGTGTCTCAAGAACTGAAGTTTGGACCCGTTGTCCTAGACGGCGAGCCTATAGCTCATGGCGGGTGCCATAGCTAAATGGAGGTAGAACAGGCAGTGCTTGACTTACCCCTGTTGGGTTGGTGACCCCTTTACAACTCTGACAGAGGCTCCATCGTTTAGCCCCTGAACCCTTCAGAGCTCCTTTAATAATTAACGAAAACACATCTGATGCCCATATGCCATTCCTGTCCACATGGCCTCGGAGGGCGCAGTTCGGGCACGCGAAGAGATGTTGGCCATCGGCGGCTGCCACTAACCAACATGAGCCCACACATAAGAGACACGTTACATATTTCGAGGTATCAAAATCTATGGATTGGCAGGGCAATTCGAACTCTACTGTCCTGCGATTGGCCAATAAGTGCTCCTGAAGTTGGGCTTCTACCAGCTGTCTGCGAGTGGCGTTGGGGTTGCCGGAAGGAATTGAAGAGGGTGCCCTAGTGAATGATGTATTAGCGCGGATTTTAAGCTGTCTCGTGGGGTTTCACAAAACAGAACGGGCAGACGGGGTAGACAATTCTGCGCTAAGACATCCTCGCCCTCAGCCACGGGATGATTGTTAAGTATTCACCTTTTATATTGACTAACATTATTTGATTATGTTTAATTGATTATTGATTGTTATTAATATTATTGCTTAATTCTTTATTCATTATATATATATGTGTTGTTATGCATGTTTATATGAAATAATTATTATATTGTTATGTTTATGCAAGTATACAATTTATTTATTTGTTGAATATGTTTACATTGCAATTATATGTATTGTATTGATCCTGTAAAGTGATATTAATGTACATACTAAATACTTACCTCAATGAGTTCAATCAACTCTATCTATAACGATTGACACCTGCCACTCACTAGATGGGCAAACCTCTAAACTACAGTAGATTAATTATGACAATGACCTCACCTGTAGAATATACATTACATAATTTTTTATTAACCTAGTTAGAACTACAGTTTTTGTACTTTTAAATAATTAAATTAATTACGTTATATTTTTGGCAAAACGACTGACATTGATTTTATCACAACATAGAAAAGAAGACTATTCTTCAACACTGATCCTGGTGTTATCGAGTTCGACCGAACTCCACTGGTGCTAGGAGTATCTGTGCGCACCTCACTTTACGATCGTGACTGGGCACGAGTGGCACTTTCTGGTTTCCTACAGCATCCACAATGCCTATGATTTCGATCCCAGATATACTCCGCATTGGGATCTTCTTGTTGCTCGTCTTGACGAGTTCTTGACTGGCGACTTAAACCATATTTTTTGTTGTCCCATGAGTAGGGTTTCTTGTTCATGCTATATGAAAGAATAATTTGTAATTAAATTGTTAAATTAATTATACCCTTTTAAACTCTTGGAAATATGTGAGTACATATTTTTCGTAGTTTATTTAATTGTTTTAACTGGTAAAAATAAAATTTTTCACGCAATTAAATTTAAATGAATTTTAGTCAACGCCAACTAGTGACAGAATATGGCAGCTACCATGCAGTAACGAACCTTGCAAATAACTTTCGTTTAACGCATTTCGAATTACTCAAAACTTGAATAATTTTTACTAACTAAGAACTTTCGACTAACAACTGAGCGAAAATAATACAAAATCTTTATCATATTTTGTATTTTTCACTCTGCGACGTTTTTCTCTCGTGTGTCGTTGCGGGACGTTTTTAACACGAGGTGGGGGTAGATTAGCAATTATGGCGTCATCTCCGATCGGAGGTTTTTCCACAACTTTTTCCAACTCTGGATTCTCAGAAATTGGAGCTAAATTGGAGAAATTGGAGAAATTGGAGAAATTGGAGCCCACTTTTATCGCTTGGATTACTTACATGAAGACTCAATAACCAATCTGGCAATGGAATATTACCATCTGAGCTACCTACAGACTGATTCTCGGTCCAACTCTCAATCGAATAGGTTGGTACATACAACTTAATTTGCTTGACATTAATTTAAGGCTCAATAGAACCATTGCTTAATTTTTCTAGCTTAAATGCATGGCCACCTAACACCTGAATAATCTTCTACAATCTATCCCACTTCGGTGCAAAATTAGCAGCAAAGCCTTCTTCGGAATTTGACAGATGATGAGTCGTTTTCCAAACGAAATCTCCAAGCTCGAAATCTATCAAACGGAATTTCTTCTCATGCTCTCGACGATGTTTCTTGTAGTTACTCTGGATTTTTTCGTACATCGAGTGATGTGCGAGTTTAATTCGTGTGATTAAGGAAGTTACGAATTTCTCTGGATTACTCTTGTTAAAACCTAGGTCGCTCGTAATCAATTTGGGGTCCCAGGGTGGTGTCACAATGCGTCTTGTGTTCAAAAATTAAGGAGTACTACCTGTGGCTTCAGAAAGTGCAGTCTTTGTTGCGAATCCAAAATCATGGATGTACATTTGCCAATTCGTATGAACATCTGTAAATATAGCAAGCATCACCTTCAAATCCCTATTTGCTCGTTCGGTAGGATTCGCCTGGGCATGGTAAGTACTTGTTCTAGCTACTTTTATGCCCTTTCTTTGACAATATTCTTTATAGATCGTACTGATGAATCGGTGACCATTGTCACTAATGATTTTTTTTGGATTTCCGTGCCTACAGCTGAGTTCATGGAGTTTTTCTGCAATTATAGATCTAGATGCTTTCGCAAGTGCGAATAGCTCTAGGTATTTAGTGCATTGGTTGATGACCACAAGTAGCCATCGTAGCTGACCTTTTCCCGCTGGTTTAGGACCCATTAGGTCGACGCAGATCGTCTCCCATGGAGCCGTCATCCCATGCGGAACATACTCACCTGCTGTAGGTTTTTGTTGATTCGGTTTGTACTGCTGGCATTGTTGGTAACCACGTACAAATCTCCTGACATCAGCTGACATCTTAGGCCAATGATATAACTGCTTGGCACGAGCTAACGTCTTGGCCATTCTATCATGAGCACTCATCGGATGGTCATGCGATGCAAACAATGCTCTACGTACGAGTGTACGCGGAATTGCAGCTTTAAACCCATTTCCAGTGTCATCTAATTCTTCCTCGAAAGTAGGTGCAAAGTAAATAATCATTTCGCCGCCTATTGCGTATTTTCGCAATTTATTTTGAAAATCTTTAGAACATTTTTTACTCATCTGTTTCAGTAATGATCGCCGAGTTGGTTCGTCTGCTTCCAGATGGAGCCAAATTTCATGTAGTCGACGATCTTGTCTTTGCTCCGAAATTATCTCGTCTCTGGTGGGTGGTACGTCGTTAAGCAAGTTGGTAACGGTATTATAGAGAGTTTCTCTCTCTATCTCTCCCAC
>JAQFZU010001105.1:0-15727 GCA_034696185.1 Henia vesuviana | reverse complement strand
TCGATTTTGCGTCTTTTCCGTAAGTTAGCAAGGTGTAAATTAAGGATCGGTAAGGGTAGCATCCGAAAAACTGACAAATGTTTCGTTCATGTACAAATCAATTTGACAAAATAAACTGTGTATGAAAAGGTTTGCACTAGTCACATTTGCAGCTGCAGGTCCTTTTTTGCAATCTGCACCAAAGACAGACTGAAAACCTCCGTTTGAGTCAAGCTTCTTGAGTATGGCACTTTCGTGCAGTAAATCACCCAGTATTTAAAATATGTCGTTTGTCTTTGCCGAGCGTTTAGGAGCACAACCTCTCTTGCCTACCCTTTTACCAGTCTGAGTGGGATAGGGAAGTGTGCGTGTTTTTGTAGGTTTCCGTCTTTTTCCCCGTCCTCCACTCAGCACAGCAGTACTCGTCTTTGCATTTTGTCTTCTCACGCTGTGTGCTCCACTGTTTCAAGTCGTTTTAGCTTGTTTTATGCTTCTCGTAGACTTTTGGCATTGACATCGCCTCTCGCAACAAACTGTAGATCTAGTCGGCGTGTCACACATCAACGGAAATGTGTTGCAACTAGCGCCTTCTTTCGACAAGGTCCCAAAAGTGCTGGGTGCACCTTTTCTACTCTGTCTAATTTTTCTGGGAGAATAAATCCCTATGTCTAAAGAACTTCGTGTTTCGCTGAAAGGAATTCTCATTACGAGCGTTTCAAATGTAGCATTGCGCTCTTGGGTGAAAAATGAGACGAGTTCACCTTTTTTGTTCGTTATATAAATTCTTGTGCTACTAAAAGTCAAAGTTTTGATGGGTTTGTAATAGGGAAAAACAAAAGTCTTAAAGATCAAGCGATCGTCTCCAACAACTCGTATCGTTCGCAGCACAGGTAGACTTTTGTTTCCACACAGTTCTTTGTCCACGATGCCACGATTTATCACGATGACCGATCCATTGCTTTCAAATTCAAACTTGTTTGCAGCATATTGCGATTCGTTCGTATCAAATTCTTTTTTCGTTTTTCTTTTTTGCGCAAAGTCCAACAAAACAGCCAAATCGCGACTGAGTACAACTGTTTTGTAGCTGGTAGGAAAATTTGCACTCTGTTTTTGATTGGGCAGTAGGAAAATTGTACGTTTGGATATGTGGCTAGTGGTTGATTGAGTTGATCCGTCATTTGTTGCGATGAAAAATAATAATTAGCAGTTAGTCTGAGAGAATAATCAATGTTGCTCTCTGCTTCTTCTTCCAATATCAAATACCACTGGTCATCAATCATGATTTCGATGGGGTAACGTACTTGCTCACGCGAAATAAACAAACAGTCCATATAAAAGTCATAGTCAAGCAACTTTTTCTCGATTCCTATTGCATTGGCCAAAGCGGTAGAAAGAACAACTTGGTTTTCTTTTGTCAAATTGACATATATTCGATCAAGCGTCTTACTGAATTTTACTTTCCCATCCATGTTTTCCAACTTTAATTTGTCGTTTAAAACGACATCAAGTCAAAAATACATAGCAAAGGTGTTTTCAAGCCTTCCCTATAGGTCATGGTGGGTAGAAAAGCTTTGGGTGCATAATCAGGAAATGCGATGACTCGACGACTTCTTGAGCAAGCAAAAACGACCACTATCGAAATCTTTGATTTGGCATATGGAGGTGGGCACATAATGCTCGTAAAGGCAACTTTATAATCTTCTTCCAGATGCAGGCATCATGAAAACAGCATACGAAAACTCGTAGCATCATTTTCCGGAAAAACATCTTTTGAACTTTGTGAGTTCAATTCGATGTAAAAATCTTCAGTACATTTCATATTTTAATGTATGTCCGATTACAAAACCCCAGAATTGTGTTTGGGTCCGTAATTTTTCCAATGAACCAACGCTTCTCGTTTGCCTTTTTTGCCTCTCCTGCGCAAAATTTTCTCAATCAGAAAAGTTTTCTCTTTTTCCTGTTTGGGCAGTACCCATTGCAATTCAGGTTTGTAAAAGTAACCACTAATCTCGTTGCCTGTCGAGTCGACAAGACCGTAGACGGATACCGGCTCGCGCCAAATCCTCAAAGCAATTGTAAAGACTTCGTGCAACCACGTGCCTTTATAGGCTTTAGTAAAAGGACTACGCAAAGTCAAAACTTGTACGAGATCACCAGTTCCAAATTTGAATTTTTTCTCTGTTCCCATACAACTTTTGCCAAACTTTTTTTTCGTTTTTTTCTGTAATTTGGTTGGGTGCCATTCCGAGCGACCGATGTGGGGTGTCGTTGTAGCCGCTCACAAAACTTTGCAATTGATTTACAAAACGGTTTTTTCCAGTGCCTGTCAACCACTGCCAAATTATCGATTTGACGGTGCGGTTCCATCTCTCAATCAAAGAAATTTTGATTTCCAGATTCTGGGTACTAAAACGCCTTATTTCTTTCTTGGTCACATAGTCTCAAAACGGTTTTCGATAAAATTCACTACCGAGGTCGGTTTGCACCATGCTTGATATGACCGAAATGCATCCTAAACGGTAAAAAGAGAGCGTAACCACAAGATGAGATTGACGTCGGACCAATACACGATTGACAGGTGTCAATCGTTATGCTGATTTTGCACTCGTCATTTATTAATCACAAAGAAATTCTTACTTGTAATTGAGCTTTTATGTGTGATACACTTTTCGAATAAATTGGACATGTTTATTTAGTTAATTCAAAGTTAAAACTTTATTTAAAACGGAAATACAAAATATAACTACATAAAACAAATTGACTTGAGGACTCTTTAATTGTGAGAATAATACGGACGTGGATCTTGGTCAACTTCTGTGCTTTGAAAATTCTGAAAAATCATACTTACTTTACGCAAATATCGAAACGATAAAGCTAACAACAAGCATGTGTGGTATTCACACTGTTAATACTTGAGCACTACTCAAGTGTCGGCCTTTTTGGCAGACATGTTTGGTGTCCTGCTTTGCCAACAAAACGTTGATTTTGAAGAGTAATTTGAAGAGAGAACTCCCAAGAGTGCGAGTGAATTTCTCGGACATTGACTTTGTGAACAGTGACTTTAAGTGTTTGATTTACTATTCGGATATTTATTATTTATTTATTAGTATTTAATTATTTCAATTATGGCATGTTTAAATATTTCTATTGTTTGTAAATCGATTTCTCGAGCTGAGAAATCGATCGAATAATTATTGAGCCGGTAATTTTTTGTGAGCGTTTCCGTGCGAGTCGCACATGATTATCGAATAAATTAACGTTTGTTGTCTTTTTTTAATAATTGTTTCTTTTTATTTACGTAATTATCTTTGCGCGTAATTATTTCCCTAAACGCAGTTATTCTCAGGCCGCAGACACGATACATCGGGGTCTTTTTTTTGCGTAAAGATTAATTTAAAAAAGAATTACGATTGTTATTTTAAGTAAACATCTTACTTTGCTAATCTTAAGATAATAATTAAGAATGTTGCCTGTGCCTAAGAAAGCAAAGCATAGCCACAATGCATCACAAGAAGAGGTGGTCTCAGTGTACCCAATAGTAACTAATGCATCAAAACAGAACTTTGTTCCGGTGCCGACACTCGAACCACAATTCAACCTGCAAGAAGTTCTTCGAGAAGAACTGACATCGTTTCAGAGATGGGCGACGGGGTTGCAAACCCAATTATTATTGCATTGCAATTCACCGGAAGTTCAGGAAATTGTGCACCCGCCATTAGTGCCATCATCCAAAATGCAATCGATGTTTGGATCGGGAGTAACAACGTGAACGCCGCCCGGGTTTCAACCACGAGTACCACCAGAATTTTTGCCTCCCCTTATCGAGAAAAGGGATGAGAGGGCGAGCTTGAGCCGCAGCAGCTCAAGTCGTAAGGACAAGCTCCCTCGCGAGACAGTGAAACCCGTATTGCCGAAACTGGCTAAAGATTTAGTGGGATGCACCCACGAGGCCAATTACCTGTATAAGAAATTTGATGAATACTCCCGTAACCGGTACCAGGTAGACGGCCCGGAAGGATGGAAGCTATTCGGGGAAAACGTTGAAGTGTGCAAATGTAGAAGGCAGTCGCGTAGTACCAGCGAAGTCACGACCTCTCGAAATGTTACCGAGAAAGATCTCCGATTTGAAAGGACGGTTGCGCCATGTTGTTGGCGTAATTCGTGTCAATCAATTCAAATTAAAGATAAGAACCAATTAAATAAATAAGTATGTTTAATATACTTATAAATAAATATAATATTTCAACAGTTAATGATTAATTAAAACTATATTACAATTTAAAGGTCTACAAAAATAAATGGTCACTTGCCAAGCCTAGCGCAAAGGTTTTTATACAATGAAAAATTACGCTACCTGGCTATCAAAACTGAAACTATAAGGGTGCAACCACTTACAACAGGTAAGCAATTATACTGCACATTGAAATTAATACATATACAAAATTGCAAAGCAATAATTAATCTAATAACAAATATAAAACAGTAATAATACATCTGTAAATATAATCTATAATATACAAATTTCAACAAGTTCCAATACATACAAATAACCAAATACAAAGTAACAATATTAATATTAATTCCATTAAATAATACAAAATGTTTAAACACAATAAACTAATAAATAACAAGACGTGAACAGAACACCTACAAGTGGCCCCCGTTTATGACAACATTATTAAAATCTACGAACCACTTATTTAAATTTTGACGCAAATGAACAATTAAAAATGGTTTTGTTAATACGTCAGCATAATTCAATTCAGTGGGTATATACTTTAACTCAAAATATTTTTCTTGGTACAACTGACGAATAAAATGATAGTGCACCTCTATATGTTTAGACCTAAGATTAATAATTGGATGTTTCACAAGACACATAACACTCTGACTATCTGTAAATAATGTAGGATTCAATATTAGGTTTGGCACATCAGAGCACTCGACCAGAATTCTCGAAATCCACTGAAACTGCAACTCCCAACGCCACATATTCAGCCTCCATAGGCGATTTTGTGACACATCTCTGGACCGCACTTCTCCACCCAATCGGAACTTTATCGACAAAAATTATATAGCCACTAATAGACTTTCGGCAATCCAGAGATGTGCCATATGAAGCATCGGAAAACATTCGAATGTTAGTATTTGACATGTTTGACAAATTTATTACATGATTTCTAGTATTATAAGCGTAACTCGCTATATTTTGTAATAATTTCCAATTTTCTCGATTAGGTACACTTGACCACTGCGAGAGCTGCATTATGGAATGTGAGAAACAGCAGACTCCCCACTAATTCTTAATATTCACAATTGAAATTTTCTTCAATATATTTCAATTTTTGTAAATTTATACCGACTTGTAACGGTGTCAATAAATTTGGTTGTATGTCAATATTAAACTTTTTAATTACTTTCTCAATGTACAACTTTTGGCTAAGGAAGACTTTGCCCTTGGTCCTAATAAAGTTGTCAAAGCATGTTTTTACATGGTCTGCGCAAGGCGCATTATTCGACAAACAATTCGCGCATGTGATCGGTTTGCGCTGTTTTTTGTTTTGTTTGCCCATCTTTGCTGTCATCTGCACAGGCGTTTATCAAAACGCTCAATAGAAGGCGTTCTGGTTAACGATAGCAATGGCCCCCGGGCGATACTTTGCATGACATAGATCTTGGAACGCTTCTCGTACCAACCGAAGTACCAATGAGTTGCAGCTGGTACTTGATTGTTGCGTTCGAGCATAGCTTAAACCCAGTAACCAGAGAAGAGAAACCAATTATTATTGATCCTCCGAAGGAATTCAAAGTTGAAAACGTTTCTAATATGCAACTGACACCAGCTGTGAAAAATGAACACAAAGAGCAACCCCTTACTCCAATGGAGGCAATGCCTTTATTCTATAACATTCTAACGATTAATGAAATAGCCTTCCAACCCGGACTATCAGGAAAACCAAATAAATTAGTCATAACCGATGACGCTTTGATGGAAGCAGCGAAATTTGTTTTAACTCGCCAGTTAAACGTTTCATCAAAGCGAGCCACTTTTCTTCTGCAAACTTTGCGTCACATTTACCTAAGTCAATTCGGCTCTGCGGTAATCCGCCGTTTACCTAACCATACCACGGAGGTTACCAATGTTCAGGAATTTATTTATAATACCTTAATCGATTTGCTCATGCACCTGTTGGGGTCAAACCCGAATAAAAAACCATGGGTGTGGTAACACCTTTTTAGTTTAATGTTTTTATAAAAACCTAAATGTTTGTTTTTGTATATGTTAACCGAATAAGTCTTTTTTCTAACATTGTATTGTTTTGTTTTTCTTTTTCTTTTTGTTCTTGTTATGTTCCTATAAGGAATAAATGCTCTCTATTAAGTAATAAACGTTTTTGTCCTGCATCTGAATAAAATTCAATGTTTTTATTTTTTCTTTATTACATACAATAGTCTTAAGATGGATATCAATCCGGAATCGACATTCTTTTTCTTCCTCATTTCCATCTAGAAGGGGAAGAGTGTCACGAGCATGTTTTTACATGGTCTACTAGGCGCATTATTCGACAAACAATCTGTGCATGTGATCGGTTCGAGCTGTTTTTTGTTTTGTTTGCCCATCTTTGCTGTCGTCTGCACGGGCGTTTATCAAAACGCTCAATAGAAGGCGTTCTGGCTAACGATAGCAATGGCCCCCGGGCGATAGTGGTTTGGACTGTTACTGGTCAGATCGTGATTGGTTGTCATTTGCCACGTGACTATTAAGAAGTTATAAGAGCCCGGGACGTATGAAAATAAAACAATCATCTCAAATTTTCTCTTTGTTCCTGTTGCTCTTGAGCTATTCTCGCTAACAAAAGGATTCGTGGCATAATCAAGAAAAATTCTGATTTTGTGTGTTCTTGGCTACTATTTAACTTGAAAAAGGTTTTTAAGTCTTTTGGTTGTCCGGGAAACCAACTTTTGGAGTTTTTCTAACTTCCTACACTACTTTAAAAGCATTTCAAGCGCGAGTTTGGATTGTACATTTTCGTAAGTGTTTAAACTTTAAACAGCAAGCGCTTATAATTAATTGTGTTCTATTAATTAACACAATTTGCGCTTGCATTTCTTTCTAGTTTCATTTACTCTGAACTTTCTATACTCGAGAGTTTCTAAGAAGGGAAACTCACGTAGCTATAAGGACGTGATACCTTGGCTACGCACGCTTGTAATTAGCGTTTCTCATTTAATTTCCATTTAATACATAACATTGGTTGTGCTTTCCATTCCAAACATGTCCTGCTAATAATAAATATTAGTTTGGACAATCGTATTGCATTTGATTCATTACTAATAACCAAACGTCGACAATTGAGTTTGCGCCACCTTAGCGCTCATTGTCAGTAGAACGTTTGGGGCCTGCTCTTTCTGTAGGATTTGTACTCGTTCGCAATCGAATTGTTACATAGTCAACACCAAGAAACCTGGTGATTGAACCAAGATTAGTGCACGTATATTTTGAACATAATTTATCAATTGTTTCCCTTAACAACAAATTCGTACGAGAGAATACCACTAAATCATCCACGTAAATTAATATATATGTGCCTTGACAAACTCTATACGCACAGGGACAATATGTAAAACTCGAGAATCCAAGATCAATCAAAGTTTTATCTAAATGCTTGTTCCACTCATATCTGGCCTGTTTCAGGCCGTATAGAGCTTTCCGCAATCAAAGGACAAATTTATTCGAATCTCTTTCAACGAAACCCTTTGGCTGGTCCATATAAATACACTCGGTCAAATCAGCATACAAATACGCTCCCTTTACATCAATATGCGCATCGAAGTAACTAAGCAGACACACGAATATGACAAAGAACAATTTAACCAATGTAAAATCAACTACAGGGGCAAATACATCCCCATAATCCAATCCTTTCCTCTGTCTAAATCCCTGCACCACCAACCTAGCCTTATACCTTGTGACCTGACCCTCAGTATTAATCTTCTTATTAAAAATCCATTTGTTTGTTATTACTTTCGAATCTATTGGTCTATCGACTAATTCCCAGACTTTACGTTTTAATAAAATATTATGTTCTTCCTTCATGGCATCTAGCCATTAGTCACTCTCCGGTGACCTTAACACCTCATCGTAATTAGCTAGTATTTCTGTAAATCCTGCAAAGAATAAAAGGTTGTCCAAAACTTTAGGATCACTTCGAATCCCACTATGGGCTGAATTAATCGAATTAAATACTGGATATTCCTCATACAGAGGTATATTTAATGACAACGACCCACAATTAATACTGGAACTGTTTAATAATTCATGAATATTTGACAATTCAGTGACTGCCTTTCCTTTTTGTTTACGGAAATCGAATAATTCATCGTCGACAGTAATCCCTTGCTTACGACAATAATTCCGAACATCTGGCATTGATCTTAGATAACCAGACCCACTGTGTTTAAAATAAATATCATGATCTCCCGCAGTGCCCCCCGTTTTTCGTGAAATTACCCATCGAGACCAATCGTTTCCCAGACATTGTGTAGGGGTATCTATAACTGGAGTATGGGCAACAGGAATTGAAGTACCTGTGGGAATGCCAGGTATAACCGATGATCCCGAAGCAAGGCCTTGTGTTGCGGTCAAAGGGGCCCGAGGTGCCGGGTCAGGTAAATATTCTAATTTGGGCTTATCGTCAAAACGTAATGGGTCTACCAATGCAGATCCTCGATTTGACCAATCATTTATACCCAACACCCCAAAACCTACTTTACCCTCATTAAATTTTACGTGCTTTGTCTCGATAACGCGTTTAAGTGAATTATCATAAATTCTATATCCCCTGGTGCCCATAGCATATCCGACCATTAATCCCTTATGTGCACGCGGCTCTAATTTATTTCTATAACAATCAGGAATATGATAATATGCGAGAGATCCAAAACGTTTGAGATAGCCAGTAACCGGTTTCTGTCCCGTCCATCTTTGGAACGGGGTCTGGTTTTTAATAGCAGAATGTGCAATTCTATTTCGAACATGAACGAAGGTTAACAATGCCTCAACCCAAAAATTAGACAGAAGCCCTGAATCAAACAATAAGGTACGTCCTCCATTTAACAAGTCACGATTTGGGCATTCTATTACACCATTTTGTTGCGGTGTATATGTTGACGTTCGCCGGTGCACTATATTTGCCGAATGAAAGAAAGATACCAATCTCAAATTACAAAAGTCTGTCCCTTTATCCGTTTGCACAGATATGATACTCGAGTCAAATTTCTTTTCCAATTGTTCTTTCAACGAAATAAATGCGTCCACACCCTGCGCCTTATCTTTTATAGGTATGACAATAATAAATCGAGAATAATCATCGATGATACTGAGAAAATATTTCATTCCATCGATTGACTCAACTGGGGCAGGACCCCACAGTTCCATAAATAATAATTCTAATGGAAACCGAGAATGGATTCGATCAACACAACTTATCGAAGATTGTTTAGTACTCTTTGCAAGACTACACGGTTCGCATACCTCAAGAGTACCACGAAGCCGCAAATTTGTGCGAGTCAAACGCGATTTAATTAATTTATGAATTGTAGATTGAGGTGCATAGCATAAACGCTTATGCCACAAGTGAATTGAGTTTCTATCATATAAATTTGCATCCTCGCGAATAACACCCAATCTATTGTTAAATTCTTGACTGAAAGTATCAATCTGCTGTGTCAAGCACGCATCGACATAATTATTAATATTAGTACCCAGTTCCAATGTAAACAATCGATTTTTACGCAATAAATTAATTAAACTTCCATCAACCGACTTAATAATTGCCTGATTATTATTTAATTGAACATCACAACCAATATCCAGCAATGCATGGGCCGACATTAAATTTCGGCAAAGTCCCAGAATATAATATACACTATTCAGAGATAAGATCGACCTGTCAGTTTGTGACCCACTACTTGGTATATTTAACACCACTCTGCCCATCCCTACAGCCTTCAAAACACCGCTACCCTGGTGAATAGGAACCGGATCAATATCTACATAATCGAACATAATATTTCTATTTGAGCAGAAATGGTGCGTGGCACCACTATCAAGAATTCAGCCAGTATCAGGTTCCCCATTTAAAGATATCAGTTCCACCAAAAAAGAACTGAAACAAAATGACTGACCATTTTGTACATTTGTATTAGTATTAACATTTTTAACTTTTCCAAAAAAAGAACTCGAATTATTATTATTATTAGTAGCCCTAAATTTCTTGTTTCCTCGACCTACCCTACTATTTCGGTACGTATTCGATGCACTTGCACCGAAAGTCGAAGGTTGATCTGGTAATCAGACTCGACAATCACGCTTGAAATGTCCTGGTTTTCCACATCGGAAACAAGTCAATTCATCACCAGGACAATTCGAAGTAAATTTTTGATTCGGTGATTTTCGATCAGTGTACAAGGTTTGAGGGACTCGCTGTTGAACATCCGGTACAGTTTTGCCATTCAAGACTGACAATCTGTTTTCTTCTATAAGCAGGGCATCTCTAACTTCTTGTGTCGTAAATTTTGCAGGGTCTGTCTGATAAATCGATTGGACCACAACCTCATGATCCTTGTCGAGACCTTGAAGCATCAGGATTGCAATAATCCTATCCGACAATGTTTCTTGCAAACGTTTAAGTTCTGCCACCAATCGAGTGATTTGCGATAAATATATACCCATTGTTTCGTCAGTCTGTTTTTGAATGTAAAATAATTGCCCGTAAAGAGCTGCAATGCGAACCAAAGACGTGGGTTCGTACTCAGACTGCAACGTGTTCCACATCACTTTTGGATCATCCAAGCTTAAGACCAAAGGCTGTATTGATTCGGCAATGGTGAGGTAAATGGAACTAAGGGCACGTCCTTTCTTATACGAATAATCATCTTTTTCTTTGTTTGTAGCCTCAGAACCTGGTACCGACAATGAACCGTCGATAAAACCGAAAACACCTCGATCTCTGAGCAGCATGGCGCAATTTTCTTTCCATGCGGCATAATTTAATCCATCCAATTTCCGAAATGCCATGGCAGACTCTCGAGGCATCGTCGAGGAATCCATGGCTCGGTACAAGTTGTCACAAAAAACGAAAATGTGAAAATACACAAGTAAGTAAAAATTCCAAACTTAAACTTACATACAAAGCCCCACAATATTATAGGTGAATTAGGGGCAATTATTTGAGTCCAAAACGATGAAAGACACGCACCAAATATACCAAATAACTTCCAATTCAAATGAGCACAATACAAAAACAGCATTACCGAAAATGGCTCGTAGAAATCTCCGTAGACTTCGCGTAAAGCCACATCATCATTTCGAATGTTGAAAAGTCAAGAAAACAAGTGAAAAGTAAGTAAACTTTGATAAATATATAATAAACTTACTGTATATAGCCCTATCCATTGAATCAGGGCACTTTCACAAGTAACAAAGTCAAAAATAATGAAATTTGTGCACAAAATCGAATGTTTGCCTCTGCTACCACTTGTTGTTGGCGTAATTCGTGTCAATCAATTTGAATTAAGGATAAGAACCAATTAAATAAATAAGTATGTTTAATATACTTATAAATAAATATAATATTTCAACAGTTAATGATTAATTAAAACTATATTACAATTTAAAGGTCTCTACAAAAATAAATGGTCACTTGCCAAGCCCAGCGCAAAGATTTTTATACAATGAAAAGTTACGCCACCAAAATTACGTCTTTAAGCAATCTATCCTTTGCTACGGTGTGGCACAAGGTGTGCCTACAAACTAGACATCACGAGAACGCACAAAGATCATGGGCATTGGCCGAGGCGTTTGTGCTGCAAAATCGACTGGATGATCCCAATATTGGACTTTACCAACAATATGACCAAGTGTGGTTAGGTCTGTCGAATAAGTACACTCAAAAACCAGGATATCGACCTGCAAAAGACCAACTCCCGTTAAAAGAAAGTGGTAAAGACGTGAAAAAACCACTCGATAAACCTGTCCTCCCAACTGGACTGAGTCTCCCTCCACAACTAATTATCCCTCCACACCTGATTCGTCCAGCCGACACTATACCACCACTGGATCACCCAATCCCGCAAGGTTCGACTCCACTAATTATTTCACCAAAGTCGGCTAATCCTCCGGTTCCTCCATTAAACATTTCGTTGGTGATGCATTTGGTGAATTTGAAGAATAAAGAAGAAACTGATGCGGCTAACCAACAGTTGTTTGTACCCCAGTTATCGATAGATAAAAAAAGAAACCCGACAGGGGTTATCCAAACCATCGGAAAATCACGAATAATGATTCCTGAAATAACCGAAGGAATAAAGAAGACCATGAGAAGCAACTTGCTTCCTCCACCAATAAATACATCACCTGAGCAGGTCGTGCCAGAGTTCTGCGGAAACAGCCCAAAAGAGCCTCCACTGCCCTCCGCAAACATGGAGAACCAGAAAGTTCCTAATGATCCTAAGACGAGAAGGAGGTCAACGAGTCGTGTGCCTTTGCTGCCCACCCTACGCATGACTATGCAATTAAACATAAGATTGGACCATTTCAATCCCTTGATCATGGCTGTCACCATCCATACCACTGTGGAAAAGGTGCAGTGCTTCGTAGAATTAAAGATCCAGATACCAAAAGCGACTCAAATCCTGTTACACAGTGCTGAAATTCTTATTCCAGCCCATACCTTGTACGATTACAACATCTGTCATAATGACGTGGTCTGGTTGGATATCCAACTGCCACCAGACAAGCTGCCGAAAGGTGACAACGTCCCTTCGTCGATCGGAAGTCCTTTGAATTACTACGCGCTTTCGCAAGAGCATCCGCCGCATTGTGGCCCACCTTGCCCGCCGAGTTGCCGATCCGACCGGACAGAAACAACTAGAGATTGTCGTCTTGTGGCTACCAAAGCAGCCGCTTCATTGTTACCGATTTCGGTCTTGAGATGAAGAAAGAACTTGAGCAGTGGGCACCCCACTTGTTGCCCGACCTCAAATCCGGGCTAAACAAAATTCCAAAAAATTACTTTAGAGTTTGGCATTGACTCCTGGCCACAAACAAAGCCAGGAGAATTGAGATGGGAAAGATGGCTAATCTGGAAATTTGACGGATCACGAAATGGCGCGCGCGTCTTCTTAATCAAAGCTTTATGCACCGCGAACCAAGCTGGGGATTCTCCCCAGGAGTGTCTTGAGCAAGCCATTCCCGGTATGCTCGCCGGCAATGCCAAAGAATAGGCTAAATGCCAAACGTTCAGTGACTGCAATGACTGTTGAAAAAATTACTCGACAGTTTGGCCCGTGTGCAAAAGATATGAAATTGAGGGCTAGCCAACTGCGACAAGTGTGCGAGGAGAGCCTACACGACTACGTTGATTGCGTCTGTGCCTTGTTCTAATCAATTTAAGAGATGCTGATCGTGATTTCCGCGTTTGGCAGGGGTTGAATTGTTACTCCGAAAAAATATTGGAGAAATTGCACGCTCTTCATAAAGAGTCATTTAAAGCATTGGACAAATTCCTCGCTCGTAATTACGAAGAAGTGGACAATAGGTACTGGAAGGGACTAAAAGAGCCAGAACGCCTCACGCATGAAGTGCTAGAAGAAGCTTTTGCAAGGCTATAGAAAAAGAATGACGAATTTATAAGACCTCCACTGTACCTACAGATGGAGCAAGTCCTTGTCGCAGCAAAGAAGCCAGACAAACTGGCCACTCCGGCTACTACGTATAAAGCTCTTCGCAGGGTTGGACAAATGTCGTTATTGGCAATAACTGAAAGAGCTGAGGACAATACCCCCGAGGAAGAGGAAGAGGCAGCTCCAGTCCTGATGACTTTAGTTGAACAGGTCGAATCCGACGAGGAACTGAAGCAATGGCCAGTACACTTACGTGACGAACATGGTGAGTGTTATATTCACTCTGCCTTTGTAGCTTCCCGAGTTCCGGGATATTGCCCAAATGACAAAATGACAGGAAAACCCACACAAAAGTTGCCAAAAAAGTGGGACAGTAAGATCGACGCGAAAGGAGCTGGCCAGAAGTTTGCGAAACCCTTTCAGCACCTTGTCGAGAAGCGTTACGACCAGTCGCAAACGAAATGCTTCTGATGCGGCAAAGACGTGCATTGGGCACGTGAGTGCCTCGAAAAAGGGAACGACCTTAATGTTTGAATGAAAAACTTAGATACGAAGTTTGAAGGCTTGAAGACCACGGTAGATAAGTCCATGGTGTAACAAAGAAAACAGAATTTGCAATTCAGTGCCATGTTGACGAAGATAACCAATCAACTGGCAAACAACTTGAAGCTGCAGTAAACGAGCTAATAGAAGAGCCGTCTACTGCGGAGCCTAAATCGGAACTTTTTCCTACCCCAGTCAAAAGTCCCATACTTACCGATAAGTCTACCAAAAGTCCGACACCTACTAATGTCCCTGGCAAAGAAAATGTTAGAATCGCCTTTACTCAGATCAAGGAGATGATCCAAAGAAAACGAATTAAATTAAACTCCTACGCACTGTATGTTGCAGTGCAGGAGCCTACCCAACGGTCTGAAGAAGCTGATTGGCTAGAGGAAAATGCCCTGCAATGGGCTAAAGCCCTGCTCCTCATTGAGGAGAAACGTTCCAAAGAGAGATGCTTTAAAGTGATGGCTAAAACAAAAAAGGAAAGTTTGTGCTTGATGCCACTCCGAATTAACACGCACAAGATCTTTGGCATATTAGAATCGGGAGCGTCTAGATCAGTCATCTCGGATACAATTGTAGATGCGTTGGGATTCACCCAACATATCATACCTCTAACCCGATCCAACATAAAGATTTCAACGGTAAGCCACAAGACCGCACCTCAAGGTATGATTGAATTGAGGATGGATTGGGAGAGAGGCGTGATTGAGCATATATTCTTGGTCATACCAAATACCCAACATCAATTGTTGTGAGGGAACGACTTTAAGCGAGTGTTGCATGTCTAGCCCAACCCGGATACGGGGTCGTGGAATTTTGTCAATCAAAAGCAAAGCCAGCAGCTACCGATCGTGCCGGAAAAGGTCAAGACCGGATTTACTCCAAAGGAGTATGAGAACAATATGAAAAAATTTATACAGGAATATACCTGTACCAGACGAGATGGACTTTCTACGAAAGAGGACCACATAAAGAAATTAGAGAAAGACCCGAGTCTAGACGCAGAGAAATCTGCCCAATTGGAGGCAGTACTCCGAAAATTCAAGCCGTTCATCACAACAATTCCCGGTTGTACTCACCGAGTGCAGCACAAGATAGAACTGATTACAGACAAATCTATTCGCGTTCCATTTAGGAGTTGGAATCCGCAGAAGAGAGAAATTATCAAAGCAATTTGTCAGGACATGACAGACCTCAGAGTAGTGAAGACCGCTACGGGCAGTTATGCTATGCGCATTGTGCTCGTTACGCGACCAGGGTGCGAACCCAGGTTATGTGTCGACTATCGGCCGCTAAACGCCGTCACCAAGATTGACCCAATTCAAATGCCCTCTATAGAGAGTATTTTGAATGAGTTGGAGGCATTTAGCTGGCTATCGACGATGGACCTCATAATGTTGGGTTACAATTATAATAAATTGTTGAATTGTCCTTGTATTGAAGGTCACAAATTGTGATTATCGATTGTAAATGGGTTGTTAAGTCATGTGATAATCACTACTTATATTTAGTC
>JAQFZU010001104.1:0-15729 GCA_034696185.1 Henia vesuviana | reverse complement strand
CGACAAGTCCTTCCCATTACTCACCCACTACTCCGGGCTATTCACCGGCATCGCCTTCGTATAGCCCCACTAGCCCTGCGTACGAATCCAATAGTGACGATGAGAAGTAGTTTTATAATAAGACGATAATCAATTGCGAGATTATAATCGTAAGCAGCAATTATAAGATGGACGCTGCTTAATCTATTTTATATTAAGCACAAATTTCATATCTCGAATGGAGGGGATTATAAATTAGTTTTTATGATTATTTTATAAATTTTTTTTTTAAATTGTTGTTAATTCACTTTTTGGTTTATATGTTAGAAATATGTTATTGTGATTTTACGGGTGTGTAAATATTGATTATAATTAATAAAAGACTTAGAAATGACAAATCAAGTGATTTAAATACGTGATAAATACAAAATTACATTTTATATTTCATTAAGTAATACTGATTTTTTTTAAATTCAGTCGCCTGAGTCCCATTTAAAATTAAACTGTCAGTTTATAAATTAAAACCATTGAATTTAAATACTGCTAATTATATAAATATATAAAAATGATGGAAAAATATAATTACATCATGTTTAAAATTATGTTCAATTAATGTATGCAAGGCACGCTGCGTTTTAGCAAAATACATTGTTTGGTTTACCATTCGGATGGTAAGAAATAAGATGGAAAAGCGGCATTCCATATTATCATCACAAACATAAAGATTAAAAGGACAGCTAAACTAATCCACCAAAGTGGTTTTTCCCATTTCTTTGTCTCCAAATTACGTAAAGCAACGATACCAACTAAAAGACCAGCAATGGCACCGCATAAATGAGCCGAATAACCCGTTGATTTATCCGGTGTATCGGCAATGTATCGACTGTAAATTGCCACGCTCAAGTCCACTATCATCAAAAGAAGGAAACCGATCAATTGGTAAATAGCGTATTCCATTTCTTGGAAATTCTAAAAATCATTTAAAAATAATTTTATAATATTAAAAAATAAATTTTTATTATAAAACCATTATAATCGTTGCTAAATGGCCAGTAATAAGTGCATAAACACCGCCTGATGCACCTGCTAAATACACTTTGGGATCGGAAATTGCTGTTCCGAGGGAACCTAAATTCAATTATTATTTTAATTTTTAAATATTTTTAAAATTTGCGTTTTATTTACCTGCCAAGACACCAGCCGCATAAACGAGCCACACTCGCCAAAATTTATGGACCATTTCTAATGGTATTCCAAGTACAAGTTGAATTGCCATATTGAATATTATATGTATGCAACTAGAATCAAATATTAATTTAATTAAAAATTATAATAATAATTTTTTTTAATTACCCTGCATGAATCAACATGTACGAAATATATCGCCACGCTTCGTATCTCTTTTTTGGATTGTAAATTAATGGTGAATTAAATGGTATTGGACCGCTTTCGGTTACGAAGCCTGCTTTAGCTGCGTAATAGATGAATACTCCGACCTAAAAATGCATAAATTAAATTTTAGTCGACAATTTCTATACCAAAAATTAGAAAAATATGCCTCTAAAATAGTGACGAGTAAAATTGTAATTGGTGGTGGCCAACACGTGTATTGTTCTAAGTAACTGGCTGCATCAACTTCATCCGCTCGTCTATTCCTTGGCACGACCATTTTAATAGCAAATTCATTGAACTGATGTAAGGCACGACGAGCTCGTCCAGTAAGCTCAGGTGACTGATACTGAAATATAATAAATTAAACATTTTTAAAATCAATTAGCATTTAAATAATCAAATTAACCTTGGAATTTTATCATTATATAAATAAAAATATAAAATTTTGAATTATCTTATTGGCTATTTACTCAATGACTAATTTTTCAAGGTCGTAAAATATAAAAATTATATTTTTTAAATTTAATGTTATTAATTTTAACTTTTTTAAGTGCAATAATCTCTGATACTAAATATAATATTTTTATCATTATTTAAACACTTCCTAGCTCAAAGTCATTTTAAACAGTTAATTGCTATCAATTTAACAATTAAATTGTTTATTCGGAATTCAGATAATCAAATCTAATTTATGAATTTAATTTCACGTACAAATTCCAAAAATTCTTGAAAATCCAGTCTTCCATTATTATCTCTATCCGCTCTTTTACTAATTTTGTCAAGAACAGGACGGGGAACTTCATGACGAATATTTGTCTTGGCTAATAATTCACTGAATTCGCTTAATGGTATAAAACCGTCGTTGTCTCGGTCATACTGAAAAAATATAAAATTTATTTTTAAAAATAATTAAATTTCATATTTTATATTTACCCGATCGAATAATGCTTTTTTATAATTCTGAAAGTAAAAGAAAAAAAATCGAAAAAATTAACACAATGAAATAGAAACGAATCCCGATCTTTCTTACCTCGCCTTTAGTGACCATTGCGACAGCCTCTCCTCCTTCTCCGTGATCACCGACACTTACTTTACTTGTACCACTCATATTAACGTAAATAACATTAAGTTTTTTTCAAAAGGAAATTTTAGCTGCAGGTGTTGTTTCTAAACTCATTTAAATGCTCCTATAGCGCTACGTAACTGTTGTACGCACTGCGCATGCGCGGATATAAAACGAAAACGACCAAAAAGCAAAATGTCAGAGCGAGTTTCTTCGCCGTCCCAACGCAAGGTAAATAAATAAATTTCGTGTGTAATTTTTTTACCAAAGATAAAAATTATTATTTAAAGAATAAAATAAGGGGTTTTGAATGCATTAATTTTTAAAGTTAATTCGTTGCGTTTAATTGTGTTAAATTAAAGTTTTTTTGATGATTAGGGTTAGGCCTTACGTGTCAAATGTTTTCTTATAATTTTGTATTTGTTATTTTGTAGATGCCGTCTGAAAAGAAATTAAAGGCATTTGTTATTGGTTCGCATTGGAATAAGAAACATTTATCGAAAAAAGAATTAGAAGAACAAAAGAAAAAAGTGATTTCGAGTTTTATATAAAATTTTGATTTTTTTTTTAAATCTATAATTTTTGAATTTAGGAAGAAGAAGCAGCAGCAGCACGAGCTTATGAAGAGTTTATTGCGTGTTTCGATGAACCAGCAAAACGTGGGAAAACATTTGTTCGAGGCACAACTTTTAATGCTGGAACGAGAGGTTTAAAAATAACTGAAATTTGCTGACTGTAAAAGAAGGTTTAAAAATATATTTGTTGTTTTTCTAAACAATTTAGAAGAGAAAACGTCCAAAGAAACTGGTAAATTATATAGACCAACAGCAAAAATACTTGAAGAACCATCACCAAAACGAGAAGAAGTAAAAGAAAAAATAAAAAAAGAATATAAAGCAATTGAAGTAATTTAGCCACATTTTAATATTCCCAATAAAAAAATAACATTAAAATAAATTCAATTTTAGATAAATAAACGTAAAGAAAAAGACAAAAAAAAAAGTAATCTAGAATTATTCAAAGAAGAATTGAAAATGTAAAAAAAAATTATAAAACATAACAAAAGATTTATTTTAAATATTTAATTATAATTTACAGTATCCAAGAAGAGCGAGAAGAACGACACAAACTGAAGGGTCAGTTGAAGGAACCCATAATAAGACCACCTCCGCCATCACGATTCGAGCCACCGGAACCAGCCATTCAACCATCGCCATTTAAAGGTAATTTCCGAATTTAATTATAATTTTAAATTAATTAATTATAAATTTATAGAGGAATACAGACAACCAGGTTATGGATCATACGATACAGGGGACCCATCAACTACTAATCTATACTTGGGTAACCTCAATCCAAAGGTAAAAAATAATTAAAATATTCAAAAATGATTTCCCGAAATTTAAATATTAATTTTTAGATGACTGAGCAGCAACTCTGTGAAATATTCGGTAAATACGGGCCATTAGCGAGTGTTAAAATAATGTGGCCGAGATCAGAAGAGGAAAAGGCACGAGGTCGAAATTGTGGTTTTGTAGCATTTATGAACAGAAAAGATGGCGAAAGGGCACTTAAAGCTTTAAATGGTATTTGAATAGAATTTTATTTTATATTTTATTGATAAATTTAATTTTTAGGAAGAGAAATTATGAATTACGAAATGAAGTTAGGTTGGGGTAAAGCCGTACCAATCCCGCCTCATCCTGTGTACATTCCACCTGCTTTAGTTGAAATGACTTTACCACCACCACCTTCTGGTTTACCCTTTAATGCCCAACCGGACAAACGAGACAGAGAAAAAGTATTTTTTTAATTATTTAAAAAAAAAAATATTTTAAAAATATTTTTAATTTGTTTTAGTTTCCACTTCCACAGTTTCCAGCTGAATCGGAAGGAAGACAGGAATTTGAGAAGGTAATAAGCCTGATTACTAACTTTAAATATAATTTATTAAAATTTTTAATAAGTGAATTATAATTAGAATTTAATTTGGATTTTTTAAAAAATTTGGAATTTAAAATAAAAAAATTGGTCGAAAAATCGGATAAATGCCAATTTG
This sequence comes from Henia vesuviana, assembly GCA_034696185.1. Taxonomy (NCBI): domain Eukaryota; kingdom Metazoa; phylum Arthropoda; class Chilopoda; order Geophilomorpha; family Dignathodontidae; genus Henia; species Henia vesuviana. Next base: position 11,236 of record JAQFZU010001104.1, on the reverse strand, counting down.
ATTTTGTATTGTATTTACCGCGATGTTTCAACCATTTTTGGTTAAAATAAAATTATTTTAAAATTTGTTTAATTTAAAATTTCGAGTTTTGTTCTAACTTTATGACGATGTGCGCTGCTGCTCCTCCGCAGATATTAGCCAATGCAGTTGTCAAAGTCGTTATCCCCACCGAAAGGTATCTTCTTTTATATTTAGTGAAAAGATATTTTCTCTCTCGATTTTTTTGGGGTCGTAGATTTTGGGTTAGGGTTTAGACGGTATTTTATTTATTAGTTCAGATTAGGGTTAGGTGTTTTGTTAGGTAAAATGAGAGAGATTTTGAAAAAAACATAATGGAGAAGATTGATGAAGATGGACGACGTTTAACGTGGGTTTATGAAGATTAGAAGATTTTTTTTTTTTTTAATTTTTTTTTTAAAAGACTAAATTATTGTTAATATTTTTTTTCGAATTTTTATTATTGTAATTTTTCAAATTTTTTTTTTTGAAATTGTTAAAACCGTAGAGAAATTATGTAAACGAATGCGAAATGGTTTTTACATTTCGCATTGGTGATTTTAGTATAATGATTGTAAAACACAAATGAAATGATAATTTGACGGGTTGGGAATTTTAATGGTAGAAGAAATGGCTACCATGAAATGTTAGTGGCATCACCGGTGACAAATTTTCCAGGAATCTTCTATGTCTCATCCATCGAATGATAGAATTTGTTGTACGAGAAGGACCAATGTTCGAGGCGATGATTATGAATCGCGAATTAAGCAATCCAATGTTCAGGTAAAATCTCAATTATTTTATTATTTTCAATTCGGTAAATTTTTAAAAAAAAAGTCGTTATGAATAATATAATAAAAATTACCACAATTAATTTCCAATTTTGTTTTTTATGTCTTAGGTTTTTATTCGAAAATCAATCACCAGCGCACGTATACTATCGTTGGAAATTATTCTCCATTTTACAAGTAAAAAAACCCAAAAAAATATTTTTTTTGACATTTTAATAATTTTTAAATAATTTTCATAGGGTGATAGTCCTAGTAAATGGAGAACCCAAGAATTTCGTATGTTCAAAGGTGGTTCGATTTGGAGACCACCCCCATTAAATCCCTACTTACAAGGAATGCCCGAAGAACTGGTAGAAAAACCAGAAGAACCAGTGCAGCCGAGAAAAGGGCAACTCAGTAACAGGTTTTTTCCTCACAAAATCAACAATTTTAAAGTATTTTGTTTAAAAATAAACGATTGATGTATTCTTTTGTTTTTTATTAGTCAAAGAGATCGTTTGGAAGATATGTTAAGGAATTTAGTGCCTGAAAGAACAAAAATAGGAGAAGCAATGGTTTATTGTATTGAACATGCTGAAGCAGCTGAAGAAATAGTCGAATGTATTGCTGAGTCTTTATCGATTTTACAAACTCCGTTACATAAAAAGGTTGTTAATAGTTTAAAATTTAATTCGGGTTTTAATTTATTGTTTTCAATTTTTTTTTTCAAGTTGGCTCGTTTGTTCCTTGTGTCTGATATTCTTCACAATTGCAGCGTTAAAATAGCCAATGCTTCTTTTTATCGCAAAGGGTGAGATTTAATTAGATTTTTATTATTAATTTAATTGAGAATGTGATTTTTGTTAAATAGATTTCAAGTGAAGTTACCAGAGATTTACAGGGACATCCACGATGCTCACCAGGCGATCGAGGGAAGGCTGAAAGCTGAACAGTTTAAAGTTGGTGGCTGAAAAAAATAATATATTTTAACAACTTGAAAACAAGAGTTGGCAAAGATATTTGTTGATTAACGAAACTCACTTCTTGGTATATCAGCAAAAAATTATGAATTGTTTTCGCACGTGGGAAGACTGGGCCATCTACCCTAACGAATTCCTTATCCGGCTGCAGAACGTTTTTCTAGGACTTGTCGTTTCGGTAAATTGTTTTAAAAATTAAATTTTAATATTTAAAATTTTGAAAAATAAATTATTTTTTTTAGAAAGTGGAGGACGAACCAATGGAGATGGAAGTCGACAATGGGAGACACCAATACGGTCGAATAGACACACCACCTCAACAACCACCACCACCAATACCAACGCCACAGCCGGAGACGGTGGATTTGGACGGGATGCCATTGCAAGACGAGAAGGACGATTTGGACGGAATGCCAAGTACATTAATAATACTTCAAGTTAACAATAACCAAATTTATTTGTTTTAACAGTGCCAGACGATGATTTGGATGGTGTTCCTATGGACGAAAGACCAAAATACGCTCCCTCCAAATGGGAAACGGTCGATCCAGAAATGATAGAAGCTCAAGGTTTGATATTTCATTATTTTATTGAATATATTTTAAGCAATTACTTTAATTTGTAGCTATGACGACATCGAAATGGGATCTTCTCGATCAACAAGAAGATTCGGGTACCAGGGAAGATGATATTGATGGCAAGTAAGTTGAGATGATCAATGATGATTGGTATTTATTTTTGCCTAAGTATTTTTGTTGTTTATAAATATCCAAGTAAATATAAAATTGGATTGCAAACCTAAGTGTCAATGGAATCCTGAAATTGGAGAGTGGTCTATTTAAGTCGATATAATTGTTCAGTTTTGATTAATACTCAAATCATTAAAAAAAAAAATTTTTTTTAATCAAATAAATAGACCAATGGAAGATTCACCGAAAGATGATACATATGAAACGATGAAAACTAATTTGGATGAAGAACGACGTGCGAAATTACGCGAAATTGAGGTTTGTTTATATAATTAAATAAATTTTAAATTAAATTAAATATTTATTTAGGTTAAAGTCATGAAATTTCAAGATGAATTAGAATCTGGTAAAAAAGCTAAGAAATCGGGAATGAGTATCATCGAACAGGTAGAGCAATACAGGCAGAAATTACTACGTCGCGAGAAAGAAAGAAACGAGAAAGAACGAGACCAAGAATCGAGACGGGAACAAAATTCACCGGACGAAACAAACGTACACAGATCACGTCACAGTCGATCGTCGAGTCCACGTCGTGGACGATCGAAATCACCCAAAACTCCAGCGCGAAGATCAAGATCGAGATCTCCTCGTCGCATCCAAAAAGAACATTCGCCACGACGAAAATCACACAGGTTAAATTAAATAAAATTAAAGTAAAATCCAAATTTTATTTATTTAAAATCTTAGATCTCGTAGTCGAAGTCCGAGGCGATCGACGAGACGATCGAGATCGCGATCGCCCCAACAATTCCATCGTCGTTCTCCAGTGAGATCACCAACGAGGAAAATACATAAAAGGAAAAACAAACATTGAGTATTGAAAAGAAATACTGTATTGAGAAATTCGTATTGCATCTTTAATTTTTGATTTTTCTTTTTTTTTTTTATTTCAAATCAATTTTTAAGTTTGGTAGTTATTATAAAATAGTTAAGTAAATCTTAGCTGTACATTGTCCTTTGTGTAAAGACTAAAATAATAAAAAAGTTAAATTAAATTGAAAAAATTTATTCAATTGTTTTGAATTGAAATTCATTATTGACACGTGAAAATGTTATTCGAAATTGTGTCATCGTGTTGATAACACTTAATTTTTTTTTGCCATTTTTCTGGTAAATAAATTTGGGAAATTTAATTATTCTTGAAATAATATTTTTAATTTTTATAGAACAAGTAATGAAACTTCCAATCACAAAACGTTTAAGAGCAACTGAGATTCGTGGAATCCCGCCATTGAGTGGAATCATTCCAAAATCTACTCGAAAAGGTCCTGGACCTTTTTGGGCTAGAGTTTCGAACCTTGATCGTACACATCGATCCGATCTCGGTTTACGATCGAGAAGTCGTGCTTGTCCTCCGAAATTCCCGAAAAATTATCGTCGACCAATTTCTACTGAATTCGTGGCCGAAAAAAGTTTGAGTGAAAATTTATACAAAACCTGGCTAGTGAAGAAATACCCGGTTTTGAGCGAAGCGTTAGCTGTGTGGGGTATTCATAATCCGATCGGAAAAAGTCCGAAAGAGTTCCGGATTTTTAGGAATGAAGTTTTGGATTTTGGACTTAAACGCGAAACAAAAATTTATTTCAGGCGCCATTATAAAGACTCGTGGCGCGACGTTAACGAGCGCGCCCCGTGTCAAATAATAAACAGACCGGTCGAGAGTGCTCATTATATAATACAAAATATGTCGTTTACGCAAATTCCAACTGCGCAAACTCGATTATGGGGTAAAACAATGTAAAATAAGTCATTTATAATTTAGCTTCGTTTAAACCGATAAACAAATTCCAAACTGTAATTAGTTTGAATTTTAATAAAAAAATATGGAAAAAATAAAATTAATAAATTACGCCAACTCAAAATACACAATGGAAACCATAAATCATCTTTTTGAAAAAAAAATTTAATAATCATTTACAAAGCCATAATTATAACAAGCTCCGTTACCATACCAACGAAAACCTAACCCACTACGCATGCGCCGACTATCGATTGACAACAACGTCACTTGTTATTAACACTCGAATCTCGAAACTGGTGGAATCAGAATGAAGGTTTCGAGCAACCTGTGAACAGCTTGTGACATTTAAACTTCGTTTTTCAACCATTAAAAACCAAACTATATGACAACATCGTTGCAGTATCGGTAAGTTCATTCAATTTTAATTACATTTGTCAACCAACGACCGAACGAAATTAGCGGATTAATGGCCATTTTGTGGGCCCTATTTTACGACATTAGAAACCTACTTTTACGTCCCCGAATTCGATCAACTAAAAACCATCTCAATTTCCCCATAAATAACCATTAATTCGATAATTAAATTGTGAAGACGAAAGCTCAGCCTTGAGTAAAACTTCTCCGCACTACCCGAAGATACTGCGGGGAAGCCGAGTTTATATCGTAATTAAAACCGCAAACTACGTGATGAAGGAAAGAAACGGTCATTTAGAGCTAAAACCTTTTTTCTTACAATATTTATTGTTACTATGGAAACCAAATTCAAGGTCAAGAATAACCTGAGACACTGAATATCGATGTGACAAAAAAGTGACGCGATAAATGATTGATTTTTTTTAACACATTTCAAGGTTAAATCGTGACTTGAATTTTTCAATGTTAATCAAATACGTGTTTTCATACGAGTAAGTAAATGGGAAAATTGTATTTGTTGTTTATAAACATCTTAGACATTTATCCGGCCGGCGATGCGCCATTGCGATTAGAATGGCGACATGAAAAATAGATTTATTAAATAAATATAATACCATTGAAAGAACATTAATTTTATTATGGGGTCGATCAAGTTCGTAATTCCCATAGACTTTCCCATAAAAAGCCAAATGCCGTACGAGCGATCGATCAAATACGAATTAAATGAAAATCGATATAATATCGAGTAATTTTATGAAATTGATTTTACTCGACTAATTTACAGTCACAAAAGTCGATTTTATGATATCTTCACGCACTTTCATTAAACGTGTTTAGGATTATGGGGTAATGGACTCAAAAGTCTCAATTACAAACTACCGGACTAATCGATAAAAAAATTTTTTTACTAACATTTAATAAAAATATTAAAGAATTTTTTTTAAAAAAAGTTTTATATTATTTAATCGAGCGAAAATTAACCTCAACAAACATTTACAATTTCTCATCTCGTTTGAGCCGCATCTTAATTAAGTTTTAAGCTTCATTTAAGCTTCACGCCGTTAAGCATTTATCTCGGCTCATCTACTCGATTCAATCGCCATTTTTCTTTTCGTTACTTATATTTTAACATTTATACCTCGTCTCGTCTGTAGCTGACATTTAATCGACTTTGTGTTCATCGATCCATTAATTCACCTAAACGATTATATCCATTGGAAGTAATACCATTCGACCTGTAAAAAGGTCAAGGCTGAAATTGGAAATTAATGAGGGGAATGAAATTTTGAAATTTTTATTTTTGCTCGGTTTATTTTGTGCAGTCATGACAACTAAAATATTCCTTAAAGGTACAACATATGGCGATTGTTTGCTCCAACTGATTTCCTTTTGAGTGGTGTTGAAAAGAATTAATTTGTCTTTTTCTATGTCCAATTTCAGTTTATTGGCGTTGGGGGATTTGGCGAGGTTTGTTTCGGGGGTCTGTTTTCATTTCATTATATTTTGCTTTTCAACTTGTTTATTGGTCTTGGAATTGTTTTTTTTTTATTTTTTATTTTGAATGTGTTTTGAGAATTTTTTTTATTTTTAGATCACTATGAAGTTGGTGGAAATTTGCATAATTATCAGCGTGTTTGTCGTCTGTCATCGATGTATTGTTGCTACGTTAAGTGGTTCTGAAGATCTCAGTAGAGCTTTAGGTATGTTCATTCGATAATGAAATATATTAAAAATTTTATTACTTTTTGTTGAAAAATCGATAGTAAGAATATTAATTAGCAACTTTTTGTTGTTTAGCAAGGAAAAAGTTTTTCATTAAGGGTAGTTGATTGGTTTCAGTAAAGAAAAACACTTTATGAAGCTGCTTTAAATGTATTTATAAATGGGAAAAAATCTAAAAGTTTCACCAAAAATTAAAAAATATAATTTAAAATATTCAAAATATTTTTGTTTATTTTTTTTTAAATATTAAAAAATTGATATTAAAATATAAAAAAATTGATTAAAATTCCATTTAATATTTTCATTCGTTAATGAAATATTTGACATTTTCCCAATAAAAGAAAAAATATTAACACGAAAATATCCACATTTCCAAACCGGAAATTGAATAAAAGCTAAATTCGTGTTAGAAATGAATTTCCTCGCTAAATTAAATCCAAAAGGTTAAACGAACATTTAAAGTCGCAGTAAGTAAACACGAACAAAAATAATACTTATTTATACCACAATAAACACGAAACCCAATATCGATTGGCAAAATAGCAATTCACAAAAATAATCCACATCATCAATTCCAGAGGAACTCGGACGACGTAGACGATGGCTCGAATCGGGCGCTCCACCACTCGAATACGGAACCATCAATCATTTCACACCCGAAGTGAGCAAAAGACAATTCCAGTGGAATCCGGCGCTGTCTAAAGCAGTTCTAACACCACTTCCAAACCAAGCGGAAGATGACGATAAAAGAAAAAAAAAATCTCCAACGAAAAGGTCGTTTTTCCGCGAAAGACAACACGATCAATTAGACCGGAAACGGAAACGACTCGAAAGCGATGCCGATTACGACGACACTTGGGAAAATTCCGAAGCCGAATTACTCAAAAGTCTGGCCCAACGTCGATTCCTCAGTTCCTTATTGAGCAGAGCCCAACAGGAACAGGCCCGTCAGACCAATCAAGTGCCGCGGTTCGAGGAATCCCTCGAATTGGATCATATGGATGAAGACGACGTGGCCGAATTGATTGAATTGCTCAAGAAACAGTTGAGCGATTCGGCCGAAGCGAAATACTACATGGAGGGCGAAGGAAGCGATTCGAACGAAGATGACGAAATGGACCGAAAGAAGAAATTTTTAGCGATTAAGAAGCGTCTGAGGTGGCACGACGGGGTCAGATACGCTCTCGGCGACGATCAACCGAGCAAAAGACAGAATTACGATGTTGACGACGAGTCGATCGAAGATCCCTGGTGGGTCCATGTCGATCCGCGATTACTGGAACGATTAGAAAATTCGGAGGAAGACGAAAATGAGCGAAAGTCAAAGAGGAAACAGGATCCGTGGTTTCCGGCATTTGATTTAGACGAAAAGAAAAGATATTACAATCCAATGTCGACTTCTTGGGCCAAGAAGAAACGAAGTTCGGTTTTTAGGGAACGTGTTTTGGGACTCGGTCCTAATCCGGATCGGAAAAAGCGGTTGAGTGTGTTGAAGAAACGTACTCCGGAAGAAACGATGGAACGGAAACGGATCGTGAAAAAATCGATACCGGAAGCGGCGGAAAACGAGAGGAAAATAATGGACGAGTTGAAAACGATAATGGCCGACGAGAAGACACCGAAAGTACACAGAAGAGAGGTGGAGAACGACGATGTGAGTTCGAGTGAGGAACAATTGGATCCGAAAATTATTTCGGAATTGGATTCGGAGAATGACGATGACGACGAAGAGTCGCCATTGGCTGATTATTTCGGATACGACCGAAGAGATACGACAATGAAAAAGAAACGAACGTGGGACGATTATATCGGGATCGATAAACGAAGTGGGCCGATAATACACGAGGATTTAACTGAAACAACATTACGTCCGGATGCTGAAAATATGAAAATAGCGACGAGTAAACCGGAAATCAAAGACAAACAACCGGAATTAGACAACAGCACTCGAGCGCTCGTAACCGAAGAAAAGAAAATGGATGAAATAAACGACGAAGATGAAACTGAAGAGAAAAAATTAAATAGGGAAAAAATGCAAAGATATTTTAATAGTATCGCAGCGGCAATGTCGGTTAAGAAGAAAAGAGCATTGGAAATGGAATCGCGAGAAGAAAAGGAAGAACCAATCGAAGCGATGGATCGAAGATTAGAAGCGATCGAGAATTACATGTTGGAGGAAGCTTTGAAATTGGTCGAGAATAATCCAGAAGCAAATGGTAAATTACAATTTTATTTTTTAAATTTTATTATTGGAAAAATTTTTTAAATTAAATATTTATTCAAGTCGGCGATCGCAACGAACTGAGGGAAAAAGTCGTCCATCGACTCAATGCTGCTCATAGCTTAGAAAAAGTGAGGCAGGGATTAGCCGAGTTCGATAATTCGTTGAATTTAATTCGAAGGGATCGAGAAGATGAATTTAATGATGAGAAAAAGAAAAAAGCCGTCGTTAAAAAAGGTAATTTTTGAATTTTTTTTTATTTTTAAATTTAAAATGAAAATTTGATATTTTATCAGAATCGATAGCAGAAGCACTTAACGTAATGGCACCCGATGATAAACGAAACGAGTTGAACAGCGACGAAGATGATGGAAGTAAATAATCATTTTTAATATTTGAAAAAAAACTTTTTTAAATCAAATTCATTTTAAGGCACGTGTCAAATATTCGCGCAAATCGTTAATTTATGCCAAGATTTGAATAAAGCCGCTGGAGACTCCAGAGGTGCTTTGGTCGATGCGTGCAGTCGTCACATTATGTGTTACGCATGTGTAAGTCTTAATTTAATAAAATTGAATTTTATAAATTAAATAAAATTAAAATTTCATAGGATTACGCGTACAAAGATAGCCCTCAAATACCATGTGATTTGATATTCATGCGTGAAGGTCACGATATATGCGGAGACGATGTCCACTGCCGTTCGGCTGCGGCTCAAATGCATGGAATTCTTCGTCAAAGGGCAAAAGTCACACAACGTGCCAACGAAGCTATTTGTTTGAGTGAAAGTTGTGTTCGCGCTTATTTAAGGCGCAAGAAATAATCACATATCGTTGATTTCCACTGAATTCCATGTCCTGTTTGTGCAGTCTTTTTTATTTTGAGACGAATCATCGTACGTATATTAAATCTAAAAAAATATTTAATTTAATTTATTATTAAAAAAAAATGGATTCGAGTGTGTAATCCGTTTACTTTTGTCATTATATTCACATAATGGTCTGTAGTTATAGATTTAGTAACTATATATGTATTTAAAGAGATTTTAAAACAAAAAATTAGGCCTATTTACAATTAAATTCATATATTTATTTAATTATTATTAAATTAAATATTAATTTTTATATTTATTTATTTATTTAAATGAGATATTTATTTTTGTATAAATTATTTTATGTTTCTTTTTTTTTAAATATTTTAATTAGTGTATACTTAGTGAATTGTACTTTTTATTAATTTTTTTACTAAATAATGACAGCTAATAAATGGATTTTGGGGCCAAAACATTTTCTTATCTTAATCAAAAGGTTCGGACATGGTATTTTTAGTGTTTGTAGAGAATAGCATTTTTAGAGCCATGTTTATTGGTTGAGATGAAAAACAAGTCAGGCTGCAGTGCAATACGTATATCGTTGATATTTAAAATCTATATTTGGATCTATAATGTACTTTGGTCTTGTTTATAAATTCACGTTGTCAGAACATTTTCAAATGACATTTGAAATTTAATCTCGTTCCTTTGTAAAACACTATAGGACAAATGAATATAAAAATGTGTAATCGTGGCATTCCCTGTAAGGTTTGAATATGTATAGTAGCCAAATACAGCAAAAATGTATTAAAGAATGAGTGACATGAAATGCTTTGCACAATTATAGATAAATTTATTCTTTTCCAACAGGATTAAATTATACCTCGTTTTACCTTATTGATAACAGGTGGTGCAATTAATTTATTCAATCATAAATGGAGGAAAATGGAGATGAGTAATAAATTATATTACGAAATTTAATATTATGTTCAATATTTAATGTGATTTAATCATCGTAAAATTCCATGGGATATAAGATATATTACATCAACACTTACAACATCGACTACGACGTGGACTCGGTCATGCATTATGGACCATTGGTAACAATACTAGTTTTACATAAGTATAATCTCGTAAATACTTTTTAATATTAATTTCATAGGGATTTTCGGCCAATGGTAAAAACACGGTCGTCAATAACAACCCCTTCCACCATTTTCGTATCGGCCAACGTATCAGCATGAGTTTCAAAGACATTAAATTAGTCAATCTCATGTACAAGTGTTCGGGTAAGTTGGATATTGTGGATGTCTTTCTTTGCAAGATTTAGTTTAAACTTTACACAAAAATGTCCAAATCCACCAAACTGTGAAAAAGGGGGTTTTGTAACCAGAGATGCAGGTGCGTTTGTCCCAAAGGAACCAGTGGAACTAATTGCCAAACCGGACGATGAACATTTCCAAGTAAAAAATCCAATTCAAATATGATAATTGTATTAAATTATTTGTTCTCCAGCTCTGGATTGTGGGAGCGAAATGAATCGAGTGGGTAATATTACCTCGCCTGGTTTTCCCAATGCCGAAGCGATAAAAATCAGGAGTAAATGTGTTTGGCGAATAACTAAGTGTGTGACGGTTCTTACTACACTGTCGGCTAGGCACGGTCCCTAGCGCGACAGATTCATAAGTACTGCCACTTGTGAATAAATGAGGACAGACGCGTGACCATTTGTGTGTGTAGACCTTTATTTGATATAGGCCGCGACGCACCTCACCGTCTCGTTCCCATCTACTCTCTCGGTTCGCCGGCTCCGTGACGATAGCCGAAG
>JAQFZU010001103.1:0-15754 GCA_034696185.1 Henia vesuviana | reverse complement strand
AAATATTATTTCTTTAAATTTGTTTATTTAATTGTGAAAGGAAATTAATTAATTAATTATTTTGTACATTTTTTTATGTCAATTAAAAGTCTATAGCTGAAGATATTTAATTATTAAATTAAATTCCAGATGAATTATGTGTTAGTAAAACGAAAAACGAGCATTGCAATTCGATATAATTAGCTTCGAGAGACGTAACCAATGTTTAATTGAATGCAGCGCTCAGTGAAATCGATTAATAAGCAATTGGCCAAGTCAAATGCCAAAGCCAGTCACTGACCAACTCATAATTAAACGCCAAGTCGATAGACACTTAATTACGATGCATAAGATAACAAAGTGCATTTGGTATGTTTATGACAGCTTTAAACTCGATTAACAAAACTATGAGTGAAATCACTTTCGCAACTCTTAATTCCACCAAACTTAGTTTTGCGAATCAAATGCGTTTAGTAGCGTATAAAACTTTGATTTGATTTGGAACTAAATGGGTGCGCTAAATTTAAATATGCCCTGTACATAAGAGCACCCAATATCATCAGCCTTAGCCTAATTTAATTCTATGGCAAATATGTGCAAAATGAAATGGTATTAACATCTCATCAACTTTTGCCATCAGCAACAAACTATAATGAATCTCCAAGGAAATGGGCTCGAATCTTGCATCCCTTTAACTTCTTTTAATTCAAAAGTAAAGCGCCCTCGCATAATGACTTAATATCGATATACGAGTGAGACGGGATATTTTCAACTAGAAAAAGGAAGGAGAAAAACTTACGCTTCGGGGCCATACAGCCGCCTACACGTGCAATTGAACATCCAATCTTCTTTGGATCCTAAGTGCATTTTTGTAAGAGAATCTACCTTTAGTAAAGAATTTCAATTTTGCATCAACATAATGCTCCACCTCTCTTCTCTTTCCCTTCCCGTTTTTTTTCTTTTCTATCTGATGAAATGGCAATCCATAGCACACACCCAGCTGATATAAAATAGACATCTTTTCCCAATGACCACCAAGGGAAAGAGGTAGGAAAATATGATCCAAGTCAAAAACGCGACAGGAAACACAAGGCGCTCTTCTTTTCATGCCTTTACAAAAAAGGCGACATGGACGTCGGAGAAGGATGCGATTTGCTTTCAAATCTCCATAAAGAATGAGGAACCCAAGTTCGAAAAATGCAAAGCATGTGAGGTGCACTTGTGTGCACACACCCAGAATGCAGAATAGACCATTACAAAAGGCTGCCACACTTGTAAAAATAGTGTGAGTTTATGGTCTTACAATTTGTCGACTTTCCTTTTATTTAGCTTTTGGTCAATTACACTTAATTATTAGTTTTTTAAGCAAATTTTATAACTATAATTTGTATTACTGTACTTAAGCAATTAAATGTTTTCTCAATCGACGCAAGTCGTGCAGTAATTCCTGTAGTTCTAATGACATAAAATATTCACAGGAACATTTTATCCACATAAATAAACGAAGATAAAAATTATCAGGGTCGTTAATTTTTTCATAGGCCTTGATGTATTTTGTGTTGACAGTGTCGAGAACGAAATAAAATCAAACTGATAAAAAAATTCTCGACTGATACAATCAATTGCGAACTTCAATTCGAGTTGGAAAAACACTTAACACTAGAAAAAAGTTTTCATTTTTCATTTCAACAATTTTCTGGTCGCATATAAAGGATTAACTTTAATTTTTGGCGCATTAATGCAACATGAAGCAGTACCTCACAATTAAGTTAATAGGACATTAAGAAATTGAGTTGGAAAGAGAAAACGTTGCACGACGTTATAAAAAGTAAGCAATAAAATTTCGTAAAATTAATTTAGCAATCAACGTAGGTTTTGAAACTGTTTAAAGCCTGCAACTTTAATTTTCATAGAGGCATTAGTGAGATTCGATGGTGTGTGTGTATTTTTATAAGTCCATTTAATGTCTCATTTAAAAATGGTCACGAGAACAAATGTTCAAGTCAAAGGAGTTCACTGCACAAAATAGATGCCAATACCTGCTGTGCCTACAGGCCAGGTAACCGCATTTGATGGTCGCTCAACCGACACATGCAGAGGAAGACAGAGGAAAGCGAGAGGAATTGTCTCGCATCGATCCAAAGAGTTAGAGAATAGAAAAGAAAGTAAAGAAGAAGCCATAAAGTGATACAGGTGAGTGTTTTTTTTTCCATTCACAAAGCTTTACTATTACATTTCAAAAATCAATTTGCGAAAGACCTAATATTTCCCACGAGAATACACTTCGTGTTTATTAATTTTAAAAATATATATAAAACTTTGAAATGTTGTTTAGTTTCGACATGTAAAATTGCATTTTGGATTTTGAAAGCTATTAAATAGCATTAGATTCTGAAGAAATACAACAAAAGCTATAGTAAGAAAAATTTTGATGCAATTTTTCCGAAAATAATATTTTTTAACTAAAGATTTCAAATTTAATTTTTTGTTATTTTTTCATAAATTTAATTCTGTTATATCGTTTGTTTGTGTTTTCGTTTTCAGATATGATATAACGAGTGGCGAGAGAATATTCGCAATTTTGCAAATTAGATTCGATAACTTTTTTTTAGAATTTAAAATTTATTATTTGAATGTGCATCATTCTGCACAACTTGTCCACTGTGTTATCAGCCTGGGATAGGAAGCAATAGAAAGTGGTGTCGCAAGTGCCCCTGGTGCCCCTTACGCTGCCAATATGAAATGTCCCCTAGGAAATGTGCAGTGGCTGTCGTAAGTGTAAATTGGCCCTCGGAGCGACGTTTGGCCTTTAGGGACGATGGAACATGAAGAGTGCAACGGTGAATGATGCATCAGTTATTTTTTTCCCAAAGATCTTTAAAAAGAAAATAGAAAATAGGTGCTGGTTCACTATTCTACAAATGATAATACACACGTGATATCACCATCACATTTAGGTTGGAAAATCATTTTCCCCTTCAAACTGTTATCGAGGAAAGGTGGATATTGAAATGATAAATACGTGGCCATCAACTTGAACACACAAGAGTGTGTTTCCAAATCTACTTAAACTAGAAACCACTGCAACCAATGATGCTAACCACACGGATGTGTATCACTCGTGGTTTGCTGCATAAATCGCCGATCAATAAAGTAATAGAGTACACAATTTTAAAGACGAAGTAGTGCGAGAAGAGAAAAGTTTAACAATTAATGATAACTAAAATCGACGAAACAATAAATGTCGAATTTAAAGAGTAGTACGTTTACGTGATTGATTGTACAGCAATTTAATCTTCCCTTTAGTACGGATACTGATGTACGGTTATTGATTTAAAGATGAATTGCTGCTGGTGAAAAGTTGATGTGCGGGAAGGAAAGCTGCTACTTCGCCTCATTATTCGGAGATTACTTAGAAGCTGGAGGGATTGTGCCTCAGCTGCTCCAATCCATTCATAGACGAGAACTCATTATCTGGTGAGCATTCCTCGCAGCCAAAGTGCAAAGCAAGTTGCAACACGATGTTAAAAAAGCCAGAATTGCTGAAGTTAAAAAAGTTTTACTTAATTTGTTCTTGGAAGACAGCAGTGCCTTTTTACAGCAACAAGGTAAAACATGGCATGTAACAGCAGCAAAAAACTTGTCCGATCAAGTCAGACAAGAAGCATGAATAGTTAATTTTCTGAAATTTTAATCTCTAAACAAACCATAACGCAACTTAATCCTCTAAACCTAATTCAGAACTTAAAGTCAGAATTTTATTCATTTATTGCTGGTTTTAGCAACATTGTTATATACCACAAGGCATGTTTTTCATGCAAAATAGAACAAGCCGGAGAATAATTTGCTTATCTCTCGAAATTCTATTTTTTTTGTATAATAGAAATGATTATAAAAGTCTAGGCTTAACAAAAATAACTTGAGCAGAATCCTTTTAATTTATTATCAAATCCCACGGATAAATATTGATGATACCATTATGAACCATGACAGTCATTTTATTGATTGGCGTAATCACAATCTGAAATTGAAATGCCAAGTTCAAGACGAAAGTAATCTTTCTTCTCACTTTTATTACTGGTGATCGCCCTCTAGCAAAATCTACTTTTACTTCAATAATCAAGTAAGCCACCATACACAAAAATATTTGCTTTTCCCATATTTTACCCCACACCAGTCCTGCGAATAAATTTTAAATAAAAGAAAATGTAATTTAATAATTTTGTACTTGACAATTTTTTTTTAAGAATAAAGATAATCTATTTTGGAATACTTTACATTCATTTTCATAAACTTATCAAAATGAATTCAAAACCATTGCTGCTTACCTCAGATAGGTCATGAGGGAAATAAAATGCTACATTTCTTGATTACATTTTCTGATTGTAAAAGTGGGGGAAAATGAGACTTAAAATTAAGGATATAATTTTGAGATAACATTCAGACTTTGTTAAAATTTTTTTAAACTTTTGTTTGAATCTTTTATTATAAATGCGCTTAAGTATGATTCAGTTATTACCCCAGGAGATCGTGGAAGATGAGATGTGGCTGACCACATCAGCGAGTGTCCGTAACCGCAATCCAATTTTCTCTTGATGATTGATGACCTTTTACCATTGATGTTGACTTAAAGTAGTCATAAAAGCCAGTCTCGACTGCATCAATCAAAACGACAAAGAATTGAGTGACGTTATTATTACACCCACTTCATCATCATTGCTTCATTGCCAACAGTTATTAATTAAGCAACGAGGTTTAGATTTTCGTCTTTAAGTTTGCTGCAATAAGCAACGTTTATGTGATTCTTTTTGTTTAGAAATTACTCGGAACTTGGTCCAAATGCGACCGCAATCCTATGTTGCAAGATGATCGAAATCAAATGCGGTTACATGTTGACAAAGAAACGCATGATAATGAAATCTTCACAGCTGTCGGATTAAAGGTAATTACAGGTTAACATACTCGCAACCCCTTCCGTAATTGGCAGCTTTGTGCCAAATAAACTGTTATATCACAACAGCAGACCTTATTTCGAGAACATTAGTATGCGGCTGCACAAACGACGAAGAGAATAGAAAAATCTTGTTGCACTACAAACAGTAAAGAGAATGGAATGGAAAAGATTCAATCGATTCCAATCACACCATTTACTTTATAAAAGATCCGATGGTTTGACAGCTTACTCTTAACATGTTGCAATACATCGAAACACTTGACAAGATCCAGTTTCATCCTGGTTTTAAATTTTTATTTTATTTATTTTTAATACCGCAAAATGGAGTTGGTGAAACCAAAGGTCTTAAAAATAAACCGCATTTTAAATTTATTTATTAATTTACGCAATGCCATAGCAATATGTAAATTTCCGAGTGTAGTATTAACCGCTTTTGTTTACGAAATGGATAAAAATTTATTTACAACGTTTCTGGTTCTTATTTTCATGTACAAGAAATAGATTTTATTTGTACAAAAATTAATAAAAATTCCTTCGGATAACATAAAATTATTCACTCTTAATCACATGTCAACCTTTTTTACAATCAATTTTAAATTATCCATGTTTTCCTTTGATTTGATAACGAAAGAACAGACTGCCCTATCGAGTCATTGGAAATAACAATTAGTTCTAATTTTTCGAATTATTTTCACTTATAGACATTAAAAGTGCGACAGTTCAATTGGAGATTTAGCACTGCTCCTATGCGAAGGATTTGAAAACTGTTGCTAAAACAAAAACAAATTCTGATTGTTTTATCGCATTATTAACTACTGCATAATATCGATCATTTACTTTGGTCATGTGGTTGGACATAAGTGGAGTTTCAGCATCCTCTTCATGATGGCTGTAAGAAGTGTGCGGAATTTTCCAACTGACTGCTTTGTGAGTCGGAGAGAACCACTGATGCAATGGATTTAGTTCGAGGGGCTGTTGATCTGTTGACTCAACCTAATGCAAAGAGATGCATCAATTTTAATTAAGACTTGACATAAATTATAAATGAAAATGAATGATGCATCTTTTTTACCTCTTTTATTTGGTATAAATGACGATGTTGTTGGAGAGAATCTGATGAATTCTGTATCGTATATGCAGGTAAATGCAATTGAAGTGAATTTTCTAACTGATAAGGATTTTGAGAATAACTTTGTTGATTGCGTAAACATTTGACTTCTACTGGAGGAAAGTCTTGATCTTATTTAATGCACCGTAAATAAATAACTTTGTATAGTTTGCGTAGAAAATAAAAAAAAATTTTGTTGAATGTAGAACTACAAACCTTCTTTGCTATTGCTACTGGGAATCAAATCTGGGCACTTTTCATCTGCATCTCCAGTTTCATCGATATCTTTACGCAAAGGAATGTTTGATCTATAAATTAATTAATATAAAGCAAAAACAAGAATTTTATTAATTTTTCTTGAATCGTAGAAATCATATTGGGTGAATCGGTTTACCTTTCTTCTTTTTCTCTTTCCATGCGTTTTTGTTTTATGATTTGTGTCACTTTGCACCTCATGATGATGACAATTGCGATTGCAACTACTGACAAAGCTGCAACAATTCCAATTAATACTCCTAAAATAGGAGTCAAGGCTAAAATATCATTTTCTACGAGATTGGGAAAAAGATTTATATCGTTAGTTAGGATGATAAAATAGGTAATGAATTGGTAATAAACATTCACCTTGCGAGTTATCAACTAAATCTCTTGTGCGCGCATTCATCTCCACTGGTTCACTGCGCCCCTTTAAATTTGAAGCGTAAATGTTTAATGTCAGTGTAGTTCCAGACTGTAGACCACTCACATAAAAAAGAGGACGTGGATTGGTCAACGTCCACTTGAGCTAAATAATAAAATATGATTCGTTGGAAACTACAATTTTAATTGTGCGTTTTACTATTTCCATTTACCCTTCTTATATATCATTCGTAATTTCAATTTGAATCGAGTTTTCGGAAAAATAAATAATTTTTTTTTACCTTTCCACTGACGGCGTTATTAACTTCCAAAATAAAATTTTGAACAAGCCCGCCATTGTAACCTTCACGACAATCGACATACAACGAAGATTCAGTCTCGTTGTAAACTGTACAATTGTATACAGGTTCAGGAACCCCTGTAAAGAAAGTACTTTGTTTGTAAAATTGTTAACCACCTTTTCTTTCAATTTTTTTTGTTGTTGTTGTTACCAGCAGCTATAACATGATAAACGCAAGGTTCCATTTGTGTGCCAATTTCATTGGTTGCCCAACACATAAGCGTGCCAAAATCCTGTTCGGATCTTGGAATGAACAGGAGAGTGCTTTCTGTTGCATTGGTTACAGAAGGGATTCTGTGGGATGGGTGGTCGAAGGCCCAACGGTAAGTTAGTTTATCTGGATAAGTGACCACCTGACAAGAAATGTGAGCTGCCTCGTTTTTCGCTACACCGTACGTGGTTATTTGATTTTGTTTACAAACTGGAAGGTCTGGAAAATAAAATCTACGATAATTAATAATCTTTATTTTAATAATTAAGGGTTAAGTGAAATTGAAAAAATTGAAATACTTTTGTTTCAATTTTATTTTCTAATGCACTTTAATAGCATTTTTTCATTGTTTTGATCTCCAAGAATAAATTATTTTTCTGATTTTTAATCCGAATGAATTAATCTCTAACAAAAAAAATATTCTACATTTAGTTCTGCCAAAATATACTTCGATTTCTCTTCGTTATCTTTAGTTCTTAACGCTTGATTGACATTTACTTCAGTCTTGGGAATTTAGCGCAAGTAAATAAACAAGAATAACAATCTATTTGACATCTGAAGATAACATTCTGATAAGTCTAGTACATAAAAAATGTTACTCTTACGACATTCATTATTAAGAATTTCTCAAATAAACATTTCAATTAATCACTTGCTCTATTTGTCGCGAATAGTTTAAATACGTGCGAATCTAATTAACCATTTCAAAATCTGCATTTTTAACATTTCCACATGTAAATGTGTATTAAAATATTACAAATATTTGTTCGAGTATCGCTTTAAGCTAAAGACGGCAACTTATTCATCAATTAATTTAATCATAATTCATTCACTTAACCTTCAATATTATTAACTTTACTGAAATTGAAGCTAACAAACACGAACTTACGTTTTACGTGTAATTGGAAGACATTACTTTGTCCTTCACCTTCTAAGTTGATGGCGATGCACTTATATGATCCGGCACTACTTCTTTGTGCAGATTGAATTACTAACGATTGATTATTGATGATTATTCCCGCACTGGCATTATTCACCAAGTATTGGTTCTGGTTAAAAGAGAGAACAAATATTAACAGACAATAAATAAAGATTAGTCTGAAAGCTTCAGTTAGACAAGAAAATCTAGTTTCATGACCATACGTTTATAAGTCTTTTAAATACATCAACAATTTTATAGCTCCGACTTTTGGTTTATGGGTTACTGTAAAGCAGTTGCCGCTTTCAGCCGATAGAAACATTTTCATTTTGGCACAGTCAACAGAATTACACATCTGCTCTCGGAAAAGTTGATATAAATAAAACCATCACTAGTCGCTCGTAAAGTTGGCGCACTTTTATTTAAATTTATTGCACTTGATCAGCAATCAAAAAAAAATGTCCAAAGCGCATGCAATACGTTTTTTTTCTGCAAGTGAATAAAAAATCTTATTTTTCTTTTCTTCTTTTATGTTGTGGACATGTGTCGACATTGCAAAGCTGCTGACCATCAATTTTTCAGTTATTCACAATGCCAGATGCGGCTCAATAGCGCATTGAAAGGAAAAAAAAATTGGATATACAAGTGTGAATTATTCACCTGAAATTTCCATTCGACTGCGTGCGCAAAAGGGTTGGCAATAATGCGGCATTCGAAGAAGACGTCATCTCCTTCGTGGATGTTATCTCGTTTCTGAGATGGTCCTAACTCCAGAGATACAATTGGAGGAACTAATAAAAATATAAATAATAATAAGAATGCAAAAATAACATCATCTAAAATTTATGATAGAATGTTTTAAAATAAATTCCAAGGTAAAATTTTACAGAAAAATTCTCTCAAAGCTTGGTTTTATTAATCCCATTTAAGTGTTTGATTTGAGTTTATTAAAAATGGGTTCTTAGTAATGCACTCAAACTCTAAATTCAGTATAAACATTATACCCAAATTCTAGTTAGTGCTTAAGTGATTGACAAAACCAATCTTAGAAGGCAAAATGAATACTTTGGTTATTTCATAAAAATAATTTTTATAGGTAGAGTTGCTTGAAATGATAGGATTGAAACTAACCATTTATTTTTATATTAAACCTTAAACCAATATGTTGATTGAAATATTTCCATATCATCTTCTAACATTTCATAACTTTGAATAGTTTCGAATTCCATCAGAAACTTCAGAAACCTGGTTTTATCCTTTCGTGATCACCCAATCACCATCATTCACATTCATTCGAGATGACTGAATATGACATAAAAAAATCTTTTCTTTGCCACTGTAGCCTTTTTTTATATAGTAATTTTAACTTTTGAATTATTTTTTACAATTTCTATAATCTAATATGACTGTTAAATTATAATTTTAATCTTATGGCCTTATCCTTTAATGAATTATTACTTAGTCTTTAAAGAAATTTATTGCTTTTGCAGCTTAAAGATAAACCAAGTCAACATTTTCATTTTGTAATATTCAACTTTTCCCTTACACATTTTCAATATATGAAAAGAAAATTGTTTTTTATCTCCTATTCCATTTCCCTCTTGAACCATAATAACTTTGATAAATTACTTCATTATTTTTCAACGTCTAGAAGGCAAATTGAGAAGAATCAATTCGTAGTATTCGTAGATATATTAAAGAAAAATAATTTTTTTTTTAAATAGAAAATAAAAATGAAAATTAATTTTTGTAAATCCCTCTAATGAGAATTTCTTTAATATAAGTTAGATAAAAATTTAAATTTAATATATTTGGTTACGTTGATTGAAAATTGACTTACAATGAATGTCAAGGGTCCAACCATCTTCGATGCCGCTTTTCTGAATGGCGGGATTCTCGGCTCGGCAAGACAGGTATTTGCCATCGTCAGCACTTGTTGGTTTAAAATTCAGGACACTAGTAGTAATGTTTTCATCACTCGAAGTTGTCTCCTCTGTGTTTTTAAGTCGCTGATCACCCATCCACCACGCCATGATGGGAAGAGGACGAGAACCCGAAGAACGACATTGCAATTTGTAACGTCGACCTGCCGACAGCGAACGACGAGGATTTTGAATTTTAACATCGAGTGGCTTTACTAAAGTCAAAGAAAAATGAGAAAATTAATTTTTTAAAAAAAAAACTGAACTGCAAAAAATAATTTCATAAATCCTTCAACAAAAAAAATATAATTCAAATCACTAATTTTTTTTAACCACTTTTTTTTTTCATTTTCACATCAATTTACTTTATATTGTACAATAAATACATCGTTTGTTCTATTCCCACAAATCTCTTATTCTTTTCATTTATAATTTATTTTCATTCGACATGGCGATATAACAACCTCTCCTAACTACCATTAAATTCCACTCTATCTCGCCGTTCTTGCTTTAATTTATGTTATTCCTTTATTATTTTCCACCATCAATTGATCAATGCCAACAGGTCCTTCATTTTTGACCGAATTCATACGTTGTCGATGGATTAGCACGTCATAAATTTCGCGCAACTTGTATAAAAATGTCATTTTATTCTATTTAATAGTCTGCACTTTTTTACTCTCACTTATGTCACAGTTGGGTTCACTTCCTTTCAAAAATTTTGCCGTCCTATCCAATATGTCTCGAGATCATGAATCATCCATGTTATTATTAGTGCACGATAATGCACTTCCGTATGATTATGTTTTCGAAATAGCGTCACAATTCATTATGCCGCTACCATCCAATTTCAATATCAAATGTTTTTCTTTCTTCCTTCTGTAGTCTTCGTCTTATAGAAAATTAAAAAGTTTTTTCTATGTCATAAATGTTATTTTATATGCTTACTCATTCCTATTCATTCCTCAAGTATTCATAGATTAAGTTCAAAAATAAATAATAATAAAAAAAAATATAGAGAAAGGAAGAATAGAACAAAAGAAGCTTTAAAGCAAAGCTTTACTCAATTGCTTTTTTATGTTTATAGCTCATCGCTATTATGTCGAATTTATCCTTGTGTACTCTCCATATGGATTAAGAACTAGAAAAAGTGGCAGTTGATTGAAGCTAAAAAAACAAAAACTGCATTAATGAGTTGAAATAAATAAAACATGAGTATGCAAACAAATATTCCCAAATAAAATCAAATAAAATCAGTTTTTAATGATTATTGCCTTCAATGTTAAAGTGGTAAAAATAAAAAACTTTTCATTTATAGTTTTGTTGTTAATTTTTAACTTTTATTACACCTGCAGTAAGCTAAAAACCATATTTTAATCCTGCACTTGAGGGTCATTAACTCGTGAAATAAAACCAAATATGAAAAACACAAGCCAAACGAACAACAGAAACGTTTTACACATTATTCGTTTTTATTCACGCGAAAATAAAACTGTAAAATGTTTTAATTGCATCGTTAAATTACTTTAGCACCACCTCACACACTTCAATTCTAAACTTACAATTCATGTCCAGATTTATGCTCGTCGCCATCGGCTCTGTTAGATTGGTATTTGAAGCTTTGCAAGTAAAAGTTGCTCCAAAATGGGCGCGACTCAAGGCGGGAACAACCAAATCGTTGCGAACAATTCCTAAAGAGGTCACCTCGTAATTGTCGTCCATTAAAGTATCTTCGCGCCACCAAGTAACAGCAGGCGGAGGCCAACCTTAGATTGCCAGGAAAATTAAGATAAATATCAGACGACATGCGCTATTCTGTATACTAATAGCGCAATAATTTTTACCTTCTTTAGCTTCGCACGAAATGAAGAGAGTTGAACCTTCATTGTAAGGCCCTACTACGGATCCGAGCTCTAAGCCTCTCTCATCCAAAATCGAAGGAGCCGCCGGTGGAACTACAAGAGATTTATTATTTCACTTTAAAAAGACGGGTAATGTATAAACCTTGTCTTTCGAGCTGTGAATTTATTAGTGTCAGTCACCTATAACTGTGAGATTAACGACGAAATATCGTGTGGGTGAACTTCGAAAATCCACTCGACATCGATAGCTGCCTTCGTCGCCTTCTTCCACTTCGTGGATAAGCAAATAAGCGGGATTAGGCTGCGTGCGAAATACCATCCGGTTGCGCACATCGTCTCCTAGGACGTGCTTGCCAGAATCTAAAGGTTTATCTCGAAGATCCAAACTGCAAAAGGCAGAAGCAAGAACGTATTTTACATGATGACATTTACTGCTCGGTTTAAAGCAAAGCACTAGACAAGCTGATTGTGAGGTCTAGCCTTTTTCAGATTAAAAGTTCATTCTTTTTTAATGTAGTTTTCTAAAGTAAAAGTTGACGACAAAAAAGTTATAACATGCATTGTGGGCTGGTAATTAACGTATTGCACCGCCATTGTCAACATTACCTAGCAATATCTTGGCATGCTACATTTTTAGCATTTTTAAAACAGAAAATTAATCTTTTTAAATAAATAAAAGTTTTTTTTCAATTGTTCTAATGAAGTTATTTAAGTTATTGAAAATAATACTTTTTATAATTTAAGGATAAATAAAATACTTAAAAAAATGTTGAAGAATTTTTTTTTAAAATTAAAATCCAAAATTAGCTAAATAGCAAAAAACAGCAATTCTATAGCGAAAATAGCTATTTTGTTTTCTTATTAGCAGTAGTAAAGCGCATTAACAAAAAGTAGTAGCATAGCAATCACTTCACATAAGAGACAATTTCACCTGTAAAACGGACTTCCTGACATTTCCCTGTACCAGAAGATCAAATGAGGTTTATCGTTATCAGTAGGTGGTGTTATGTTGCAAGGTAATTGCACTTCTCTTTTTAATACAGCAGTCACGTTGATGCCATCCAGCATGGCAATGACCTCCCCTGTAGATAAAAAGAAATATAGCGTTAAATTTATACAAATCGTTTACAAAACCAATTCCATTTTTGGTGCAGAAATAGATTCCATTTTATTTGGTTCCCAGTGTCATTTATTTCTTTCTTGCCACCTTTTTTCTTCCCACGAGGGCTATGATTTGTACCAGGCACATTTTATCGAGATGCGCAAGCCATGTTTGATTTAACGTCTAGACGTTTATGAACTGGGCGACATACACGAGCTCTTTTCTTTTTATGGCGCACTCAAAGGGAAGGGGACATACAAACTCGTCATCTCTCGGCACAACAAAAACAGATAGGGCAACAAGACGGCTTTTCAATTAGAGTCGCCGCCTATTAAACTGACCGCACGTCTTGTTGACCTTATTGCTTCGAGTTTTCTTGCATCAACACAGTTTCTAATGAAATAAAAGCTAACCATCTTATATTGGCCAACTGAAACCGTTAAGCTTTAAAGTTGTTTGGTTAAGATACTAGTAAATTAAAAATAATAATTCTAATATATTTTTAATTTCCTTCTTAAAGAGATTGCCTTTTTTCTATTAAAACTCCAATGGGAATTGCAACAAAAATATTTGGGGACGAAATTCTAACTTGGTAGATTCTTAATCGTATTATTCGAGGTCCACCGCACGCTGGACTTACTAAATGATTTAAGCTATTTAACGAAGCACTTAATGCTATTTGGTGTATTGCGCATTTTTTTAATAAAAAAACAAGAGTAAAGAAATGTTATGTTGTTTGAACTCTCCAAGGTTTACCCATGCCAGAGTTTATTAGATAAGGCTAAAGTGAACACATTATCACCACCATCGTCAAAACTTAAGTATTAGAGATAGAAGGAGGGGAAGGAAAGTGAGAAAGAAGAGCCGTAGCAAAGGCACTTTGATGGCATGCACAGATGCAAATAAGGTAACGGCTGTTGGAAAGCGAGGAGACTGGGATACTTATTGGCACAATAACGACATACCCAGCAAGGAGCAAAAGTTTTGCATTCATGAAGAACTAATTTGAATCTGGAATGTTCTCTAGAGAGGGTTCTAATGGACTCGCGCCTTAAAAACGGCGTTAACAAAGAAAGACCCGCGCAGGTGAAAACTGTTAATGACAATAAAAGAAAGAATGTAAAAAAAAAGCGCTTAAATGTACCTATTGGATATTTTATTTGTTTTTTTTTTTTTAAATATTCGTGCTCGAAAAAAAAAAAAATGAATGGCAGATACAATTAAAAATCCGTATAATTTTTCCACATACTAAACACTCGGCTTCAAAATCTGTCAAGAACACTACAATTGGATGCCAAATGAAATTGGTTGTGGGTCAAATAATTCAAAAATAGTTCCTACATGGGAAAACTTTTAATTAATTTTTATTTTCATTTGTATCCATCGAGAAATTTACTCATATTTTACAACAGACAGTTTTGAAATCAATTTTAAAGTGTCGGAATAAAACGAACGGGGAACAGCAGCGAGTGACACTATGTCTGTTTTGCTTTAATACAGTTTTTTTGCTTTAACGGTTGATGAAAAAGAAGTCGCAAAAATGTAATTGCAATTCGGGAAATTAATAATTTAAATTTCATTAATGTTTAATTAACTAGGAAATATAAAATGAAAATTTATTAACTATACGCAACAATTTCGTTACGGTGTATTTTAGGTATACAATTTTTTATTTTATTTTTATTCGGTAATAAGAACGAAAGTAAAGAGGATGAAAAAAGCGGTCTAATTGGGTTTAATGGACCAAAAACAGCCAATATGAATAGTCCAACACGCACGACATATAAAATTGCCAAGTCTCCGTTAACGGTTTTTATCTCTGTGGGAGTGCGGTTTTCATTTTACCAGACGCTCTTAAAGAAACATCTGGCAAAGAAAGTCTTGATATTGCAAGACGTGCACCTATAATTTACTAAAACTACTCGTTTTACCCACATACCCATTTCCTAACCATTTGCATAAAGTAATTTAAGGGGAGAAATAGCAAAGTATCGGGGTTCGTAGCCATTACCACTTTATTTTGGATCTTGAATTTACACGGTTTCGGAGAAAATCTTTTGTACTTGTTTTCACATCATGCTGCCATCAGTCAAAAGACCTAAGTGCCATTAAGTATACGTTCAACAATAGAAAACGGTCATAAAAGAAAGTTTTTCAAGTGCTTTACACTGATCCCAAATGCAGAAAATCTCTTGTGAAGTTTTTAAGGAATGAAAGTCGGAGCTGAAGATGTTTTGAAATACTGTACAGCTGGCACTTGATAAAAAAATTCTTAAGTGAAATCAATTAAATTACTCTTTCATCAACAACTGTGAGGAAATATCGGTTTGAAGGAAACATCTGTCAATTGGCAATTTCAAAACTACAACTATAAATTTTTTATATCGAAGAATCGGACATTTATGGAGTTGTAAGTTTAAGGATGAGCTTTTATTGAAACATCAAAGGACGTTAAATTTTATATTTTCTTTTTGCACTTAATTAGAAACAAAAAAAATATTTCAGTTTTTAACTGAAATATTTTTTTTGTTTCTAATTTTGAAATAATCAACTTTATTATAGGTTTGAACTGGCATACAAATATAACATTGGAATAAATAATATAAACAAAAAATTCAAGGCATTAATGTATCAATATTACCAGCTTGTTAGTTATTAATGTAAGCTATTTAATCCCAATGGTTCGAATCAAATTCGATTTTTTGGGCCATGCATTTT